>CAJHQP010001213.1:0-125253 GCA_905132765.1 Moricandia arvensis | reverse complement strand
CCATAAGAACTTTGAACCTCCATCGTGAACCTCTATTTTGGTAAATGTGAACGGACTGTTGATTCGAAGGTGCATTAGTTTTCTTCCAAATTCATGAACCTCGATTGACAACAGCAGAGTCCCAAAGAAATTGTTTATGCTGAACATAATGTGTTGATAATTTTACCCAAAGAGGTTGCTCATTTGAGATAAGACGCCATGTCAGTTTTAAGGAGAACACTTTAGCCATATTGTGTAAGATTAGTCCTAATCTTCATTAAATTTTAGCCTTCAAAGTAATATGAGGAGAACCATAAAAATAATATTTGGTAGTATTTAAGATTTTAGAAATAATACAGATAATGATTTTGCAACAATGTAATTTTAACACAAAATTAAGATTTTGTATCATATTAAAAGTTTATGATTTTAACACTATATCATGATTCTGTAATCCTATAATTCATATTTACCTCTACAGTTTAATTCATCACATTCTTATTTCAAAAAAAAAATTCTTCAAATCATGATTTTAAAATTTCATTATTCAGTTTACAATTTCACAAATTTTGATACTAGATCATGATCTTGCTATTTTGATGTAATACATGGGATTTAAGTTATAATTCTCTTCCAATGTAAGAGTTTTAAATGCATACTAGATTTTGACCCGCGCTTCAAAAGCGCGGTTTTCATTATATACAAATTTGATCTGAATTAGTATTTTGGAATTGTTGTACATTATTATGTTACAAAGTTGTATTATATCAAAGAAGAGAATTTTTATAAAATTATATAATTTTAAATTCGTTTATTTAAGATTTTGTATGTACACTCTTATGTAACTCTCTCTCTCTCTTAGACATGGACATTTTACATGGACCCGAAAAAACTAACTGAACCCGATAAAATACTTCTTCGGTTCAGGTCCGGGTTCAGGTCCGGGTCCAGGGAAAAGTACTTATTGGGATATTTTGTGGACGCGCAGATCTCTGTTTGAGTCTGGGTCCTACCCAAGACCGAGGGGTACCCAAAGTACTCGAAATGTTGTGTATATTAGGTATGTTCGGGGGATTTGAATATGTTTTGGTATTACTTTTATTTTTGGGGTTTAGGTTAGAGTTTTTGGTTATATTTTCAGGTTTTGGGTAAAATTTCA
This sequence comes from Moricandia arvensis, assembly GCA_905132765.1. Lineage (NCBI taxonomy): Eukaryota > Viridiplantae > Streptophyta > Magnoliopsida > Brassicales > Brassicaceae > Moricandia > Moricandia arvensis. The sequence goes on along the minus strand of CAJHQP010001213.1, from coordinate 124,115 downwards.
AAATCTTTAAAATATATTTTTGGTATTTGGATACAATTTTGCATAGTTTTTGGTTCATTGGGTCAGATTTTCAAGTAAAACTTTGGGTGTTTTTGGGTATTTGAATATTTTTTTGTAAATATTTGTGTTTCAGGTATCTCGGGTTTTCAGGTACTTTGATTCTTTCCAAGGTCTTTAATACCTGAACCGATCTGGAACCTTACATAAAGTATTTTACAGGTATTTGAATTTTAGACACAAATCCACCCAGACCCGTAAGGAATAGATGCAAACCGGAAAAAAATCTAGTTAGGTCAAATTGTCTAGGACTTGAAGTACCAGGAACCTCAAGAAACCGATCCGTACCCGACCCGAATGCCCATGTGTAGTCTCTCTCATTATATTTTATGTGCATTTTATAACAACTACATTTTTTTGTTCATGAGACTTAAGATTTACTTGGCAGATTTTTGGATAATCTAATAATATGTTTGTAAGATTTTTAATAGCTTTTATACAATGATAATATTTTTTTCTTATAAATAATTTTATAAAATTTATTGTAATGTAATATATATATTTTTTAACACATGGTTAGTTAAAATGTTTTTTTATCAAATTTGATTTTGTAAATATTCAAAACTATATAATGTAAGATGATAATATGTAGTATGATATATGCTAAATTTTTAAATTATTTATGTCTAAATATTGTAGGTTCATTATTGATTATAAGGTATAGTGTATAACGTTATATTGAATAACAAACATAACATTGGATAATAAATTATTTTTAGAGAAAATTCTATCACATAGAATGAGGAGTAATAATATGATTTATTTAAAATATTTAAAATATTGTGCTAGGAAAGACTGGCGCCTTGCGCGGGGTGAGTTTATATTTTTTTTTTGTCACAATGAGTTTATATAATTAAAATATAAAGCATATAGTATTGACAATTTTATATATGATCGATGTTTTTTTATATGTATACAGTTTCAGATTATTTATATAATCATGTAAACGTTGGTTCGGGATCAATGTAATTGTAGTTTTGGATAAAAATATACGAATATATGATGGGCCAGATCCATTTGGGCTTAATATTGTTACACTAATTTTCAGAATTTCTCTTTTACACAAGATGGAAAATGAAAATATTTAAAAGATGACTACAAATTGGGTTAGGCTTATAATTTATACAACGATTTGTAAATATGGTTCGTTACAGGCAATATTAAGACCATAAAAATTGAGCAGCCCAATTATTAAATATCTTTATGGGCCAAATAAACTAAATACTTTTAAAACATTTTCATACCAAAAAAAAATTATATTTTTTTCTAATTTTCCAACTAAGCTTTGTCTCTTCCTCTCTCATTATGTCGGTTCAGATATTTTCCTAATCCCTTTTGATAGAACTTTGTGTTTTTCACCGAATTTTTTTATTTATATTAAATCGAAAGTATTGACGGTCCCATTTTCTCTATAGAATGTATTTTCTTGGTTAATGAATAGCTCCTCTTTAAGGTTTGTCTCTTCTACTTATCGAGATATTATTTACATATTATCAGAGCTTAATTTGATTTGCTTTTTAATCTTCCTTCTATTCATATTCATTGATAATATTGAACCACGAAGATGTAGACCGGCCGGAAAATTTAGATGTTGAAACTTTTCAACAACGCATAATCAAACTCAAAAGGAGAAAATGGATTTGAGTTAGCGCATGTCTACGATGATAAAGGTAGACTTCAAAACTCATGTCTTCTTTGTTTTCTTTGAATATGTTATAATTCATACATTAATTTGTTAGTATTCACGAAAAAATAGATTTGAAGAGAAAAACTTTGTTTCTTCTTATTGACAATATACATTGTATTACTTGATAATCATTATGTGTGATGATAACCCATTTCTATGGTTTATACTTTCATTTCAGACAGTTGCACATAAAAGGGGACGATTGAAGATAATGGCAACAGTTTCAAAGTTTCAGCCGTATGTTCATGCCTAATCAGGTAAATCCTTCTAGTATTTCTAATCTCTGGTTTTGTCTAGTGATATACATTGCAGATAAGTAATTCAATCCTGCCTCCAGTAGATCTTTAAAAGAAGAGTATATATTTTCAAAGAATTTGCCTCCCAACAATACATGAATGATCAAAAAAGTGTGTCTATCTTTATATATGGTTAACATCGAATATTTATAAAAGCCTTTAATATTCTATTAAGGTATAATTTCATCGACATGTGATATGAAAATAAGAAAAATTACCTAGCAATGAACTCCCTTACTCCAGGCATTGGAGGATTCAAAGTTATGTCGCTGACATTGTAAGCATTTCTTACACTTCGTTCTTCTGTAATTAAACCATAGCATGTTTATTAATTTTAGACTTCCAAATAAAACTAAAAGAAAAGCATCGATCCAACTGATTTATAAGCAATGAAATCATCTTCACAAGAAAAAAAACTGATTTTAAATTCTTTCCACACTGATTTTCCCAAACCGCAAACACACATATTGTAGAATGCTCATTACGCAGCTGTATGGCGTCATTAACATCACATGTGAATTTTCCCCACGGCACTAAAGGAAGTCGTTCATCATTAACATATCAAAAACAATCCGAAAGATTTTAAAAAGGACAAATAAACATATTGTGATACTCTTTAATACTAACACATATTGAACTTAAAAACAAAGAAAACTTACTCAGAGTTTCATAATTCTAAGGAGATCTTCTATGTCTCCTTTCCATTCACATTAACATGTTCAAAATGGCTTACTTCAATAATTTCGCCGATAATATCTGATAAGTATACTTAAAATGACAGTTAATATCTCAGAATTTCGCAATGCTAAGGAGATCTTCTTTATCTCTTTTCCATTCACATTAACATGTTCAACATGACTTACTTCAACAATCCGGCCAATAATATCTAATAAGTATACATAAAAAGACAGTTAATATCTCAGTAATGATGCAATATAAATTAAGGTGCTTATTTATCAATACTCACCGACCAAGTAACATGATTTGGAGTTCCATCAAGCACTTCTTTGTACTTAACTGGTTGGAATCCAGAAAGATTCACAGGTAGTTCCTCACACGCTCGAACACGGGTTGTGGACCGGAAACTAATCATGCAAGCATGATTTGTGGTTATGTACAAATCACATGAGTGATTCAATGAAAAATTGACCAAAATCTTCGAATAGCCTTGTTGCAAGAAAAAAAATATAATTGAGCAACCAAATCCTTTTTGACTGAGCCATGAATTCTATCACCATGTTTATATATATAGAAACCGTAAAGTAGCCAGCAAGTGAATTTTTATTTGAAAAATGTGCTTCTACAAAATAAAAAATTTGTAACACTATATCTTAACATCGCTCAGAACCATCTCAATGGTTTTACCTTCAGCATATGAGTACTGTTTACACAGTCGAATAACATTGACTTTAATCTTTCACATGGTTTTGAAGGGTTTCAACTCGAAGAAAAAAATTGATAAAAGCCATTTTTTTTCTTTAGCTGAATAGATACTTAAAAGGATGATGGTATTCTTTGATTGCAGGCGAGAGTTTATATAGGATTGATAGTTAGGTTAACGTGATATATTCATTAGCATTAACTACTACGAAATCCCACTATTAGCGTTTTCTTTTCACTACCAAAAACAATTAGGAAATTTTTCCTTGGTGCCAAGATTTTCTTAGTCTTCAATATAAATTATCATATTTAACTTCTAATTTTGTAGCAAGCATGAATATTATATATATATACACCGGTTTGGTGATTAAGATTTTTGTGTTTATTTATTAATTTATTATTCTATCAAAAGAAATATATTATACTTACCTAGATTTCTAATATTCTATATTTGTGTATCACGCTAATAATTTTTTTGTTTGTATTCTAACCTTATGAGACAAAAAGTATTTGATTGATTTTTTTTCTTTTCAATTGAAATTAAGAATGACTCTTAACCAACATCAATCGTAGACAAACCGTATATTATTGATGTTTTCCACTGATATAGTTTTCAAATATTTTTATTATACAATATACAAGATTTTTTTATTTGTTAAATACAAACTTACTCGTACTTATTCGATTGTATATAGGGGGTTGTAGGTCTATTCATGTACAGGTTAAAAGATCTCAAGCAAATTTTATGTTTTTAACACATAATAACAATAACTCAACTCATTTGTAGATTCCCGATAATGTAGCTTATGTGTTGAACCTAATAATAATTAACATTATGTGATTCATTTTTGGTTTGCTGCTCGGAACTGAATAGATTTGACTGATTGTGCACAATTTATATGTTTATCCAATATGAATCACATAAATATTGTCTTCTTTGATTTATTTAATCCTCATGTGATTTCTTCTTCATTTATCCGGTGTCGGTTCTGCTTTTGGAAGAAACCTTGACAGCCAAAGAACCTTAGTCATAATGCACAGTCAACTGGCTATGTGTTATGCTGAAGAACCTTAGAACATTAATCGACACGGCTAATACCATTTCAGTTTCTCTGATGTATGTGTTGTTTGATCAAAATGTTGCCTACGGAAAGTTATATTACATATGAAACTTTTAACATAATATCATTACAATATACTCATGAGGATCATTGGCATTTTTGTATGAGGGGATGTTATATTGGGGCGTAAATATTTTCGTCCGTAAGTATTCCTCTAGAGAAAATAAATATTAGACCAAGTTTTGGCTAAACTCTTTGTAATGATGTCACGTCAGGTTTAAAGATGTAAAGGGTTAACACATAAACATGGTCATTTTGTAATTAATACAAAATTGAGGTTACAACTTTTTTTAAAAAAAAATCCTCAATTAATATATAAGAGGTGATTAGAATAATTAATGGTAAGACCAAAAATATTAAATAGTTATATATGGGTTCTACAACTTTTTTTAAGAAGAAAATGCTTGATTATTGAAAACATATGATGGAAAACTTGTTAATAACACATAACATAGCAAAAGCTAAATAGATATATAAAAACAGATGGAAAAGGAGAAGATATATAGATAGAAGATATCACTTTAGATGATACGAAACATATCATGAGCAGATAATTTATCTTCGTAGTTAATTAGTTCCATCCTTGCATAAGAATCTTAATGTCATCCATGGATTCACAAATATTTGTAAAGTAATCACCCCATGAAAATGTTGTAGCTGGATCGGGAACAGAGCATGATGGTGTGGATGTACTAGCCAATGGTTTAGTGGTATGTGTTGTAACATCCGGACTCAAATCCATCTCTCCATCAAAAGCATTCTCATAATCATCATCCTTTGTACAATCTGTTTCTTTGGTGTTAGGTGATTTATTCTTGTTTGTGACATGCTTTATATATCATTCGAGACATAACATTTTGGGGTGGGTTTTGCATTTTTATCACTTTGCTTCATTCTCAGCAAGTGCATCCGACGTTTTGTAGCATTTTAGTGATTCTTAATAGCATTTTCAGTTCTTCCACAGAGTTTTAAGGCAATTTAAGCCCATTTGTTGCCAAAAACCTTGTGGGCTTCAACCAATATTTGATCTTCTTTTCCAGTCCATCCACTTTTCTGAAATGACATTACTAATACACATATAGTATTTTCTTATATTGTTGTATGTGTAAATGATTTTTATCACCGAAAGTATCACAAAGTTTATAAATTGCATACATGAGCTACTTATATGCATATAAAAAATAACTTGTATCTAACGAATTGCTTTTTGAGAAAAAAGAAATATGCACGTTTTATCAACTTCAAGAAAATAATTTTACAATTTCAATCATATAAATTTTATTATTAATGTAGCACCTAAATTAAAAGAGTTACAATATATATATATATATATATATATATATATATGTTTATATTATAAGTATGTAAGTACTAACTTATACATTAAATTTTTCATTTATCATAAGTCTGCAATATGGACATATCTACGCATATATAAGTTGCGATTTGTGACTGGGGTTTTATTATCTTCAAAAGAAGCATTAAAAGGGTCGTAATTTTGGTTTGGCATCACCGAGATCATGCTTTGGTGATTAGGATCAAAATTACTTGTCAAAATTGATGAATTAGACCAACCTTTCTCAGAAGATTGACCTAAAATATCATTGATACAATTAATACGACCTTTTTCAGATACGCTAAATCATCATAGTAAGAGAACTTTCAGTTTCATTTCTCGTGAAATTTTTGTTGAAGATATTCAACGAGTAATCCATTTCAACACCAACTCAGACGATGATTACTAAGCGTTTTTGTTTTAATGAGAAACAATATAACTATGAAATTGAGATTTTCTGAAGTTTATAACTATAGGATCTTATAGAACTATATTGATAAATATTGTTCTTCTACAGGTAAAGATCAATATATATAGTTACAGATTTAGTTGATAATGACAAATTGATTCAATAATTAAGAAAAAATTTTGGTCAAATGATTGTTAAAATTAATTATTGCATTCAGTGATTGTCTAACTTATGTTGTCCTAATACCACATATATTCAAGTCAAATGTCAAAATATCCTTCTGAGTCGTTGTATAATTAATAATACTAGGTGTGTTCACCCCCACGCAAGCGCAGGGTCAGTATCTATTATTTTTCTCATTAGTTGTAAGTATATTTTAGGATATTTTGTTTTAGTTGTGTTATTTTCTGTTCATATAATTATCTGACCACCATATCTCCTTTAAATTAATCAATGTCCATTTTGCTTGCTGCTCACATATAGACAGCAAAAATTGTCATTTTCACGCACATATAATTATAGGAGTTTGATGTAGGTAATCTGTTAAATATCTTAAAGAAAGTAATCACAGAACTTTTCTTAAAATATTAAATTGCTTGCATGGTTGTGTCGAAGAAGAATCTTGTTACAGGGAAGAATAGAGGAAAAGGTTACCTGCAGAGTTGGAATATTAGGCTGCTGGTGGGTGGTGACGTAATAAAAGTTTCTTATTAATTTAACACCAAAAAAATGAACGATATTCCCTGAAATACTCATGATGGAGAATATGCAATGTATGCTATTTTCACTGGCGAAAGTGGGAGTAGAAAAGAATGAATAAAACATTTTTTGGCAATCAACAATGGCATGTAAGGCAAGCGATCATGTTAAAACTGTTGGTTAAATTGGTTGGTAACCCGGAAATTGTGAATTATATACTTGGATAATGATTGAATCGCCGTGCTTTCTTTAAAGAGTATTTCGACCCTATTCCAAGCCTTGGGTTACACGAAATCCCTTTGTAAGATAAAACAATCAAAGTCACACTCTTGTTCTAGGCTAAGATACAAGAGAAACAAAAAGAGCTTTAGTGCTTATATGTGTTTCTTCAAAGTCTTTGATGATCTTTGAACAATGAATCTTTTTCTCTCTTACTAACTACTAGTTTCTGATTTTTTCTATATTATTTTCCAATGCCTACATCTCCTTATATAGAGAGTGAAGAGTTGCAACCAAAAGTTGCAATGGTTAAACCAAAATTTGCAAAGGTTAATGAAGAGTTGTAATGTTTAGCAAAGAGTTACAATGGTTAATCACCAAGGGGTACAAACATCAATATAGTTATTTCCAAAGGTTGCCAATCATTAAGAGTTGCAAGTTTTCAATTATATAGTTGCAATTGTTCACATAAACGATTGCAATGGTTCATAAAAGCTTTGCACCCTTTCACTTTAATATATAAAGCCTTGCATCCTTTCACTTAAATATATAAGTTGCACCTTTTCACTTAAATATACAACAATACTCCCCCATTTAAGTGAAATCATAGATTCATTAAATAAATAATACATACATCAAACTCATGCATAAATGAAAATGTTCGAAGAATTGAATTTTCATCTTAGTGTATTACACATTCCAAATGTCCGAGAATCAGGATGTCCTACGGATTGAATCCCTCAACCCATTTTGGGCACATGAAGATAATACACACACATGTTTCCACACTACTCTAAGTGTTATACTTGACACTATTATAAGCCATGTGTCCCTATCCATTCATGAGCGCATACAAAGCTAAGTCCCAGCTTATTGAAGCGGCATCACCTCACACTCATATAGGTAAATATTTTCAGTCATGCACCTGTAAATGCACTTTTTCAAAGTATTTATTAAGATAAATATTTCAACTTATCCCTTCTTGCAGGTCCAAGCACATACCTTGGGATGAAAATAAATAAATGTGTTTCAATCTTTAAGTGTAGGCTTTCCACATTGAATTCAGCCTCTAACGTTGTATTAGAGGGGAATTGGGTATCCCACCATTAAAGATTTCAAATGGACTTTAAACCCATCCCTTTAACAGACTTAATCACTAAGTCCCTAACTAATCCTTTCGTCAAATGATCAGCTAAATTTTGTTGAGACCGAACAAACTCTATTGTAATCACCCCATGAGTGATCAGCTCACGTATTGCGCTATGTCTAACGCCCAGGTGTCTAGACTTACCATTATACACTTGGCTATAGGCCTTAGCCAAGGTAGCTTGACTATCACAATGGATAGAAATTGGTGATACTGGTTTCGGCTACAATGGAATCTCGTACACTAAGTTTCTTAGCCATTCTGCCTCTTTACCAGCAGCTGCTAGTGCTACAAATTCCGATTCCATAGTCGAACTTGTAATGCAAGTTTGCTTCTTGGAAGCCCATGAAATGGCACCTCCCCCAAGCAAAAACACCCAACCACTTGTAGAAGAATGATCTTCTATGTTAGTAATCCAACTTGCATCTGAATATCCTTCTAACACCGAAGGAAATCCGACATATGATAAACCATAATTAATGGTTCCTTTCAAATACTTGAGCACCCTCTTTAAGGCTTGCCAATGTTGAGTACTAGGATTACTAGTGTATCTACTCAACCTTCCTACAGCGTAAGCTATATCTGGCCTAGTGCTCGTCATGGCATACATTAAGCAGCCAATCACTTGTGAATACTCGAGTTGTGATATTGCTTGTCCTGTATTAGGCATAAGCTTCACACTCGCATCCATGGGAGTGCTCATTGGAGAACAATTCTCACAATTGAACTTCTTAAGTACCTTCTCAATGTAATGAGATTGTGTCAAAGATAGTCCCTTAGTTTCACGTTTGATTCTAATTCCAAGAATCACATCCGCCTCCCCCAAGTCTTTCATTGCAAAATTTGATGACAAAAATTCTTTTGTAAGCTCTACTTGTCTAAGGTCAGTACCAAAGATTAGCATGTCATCAACGTACAAGCAAATGATTACTCCATTACCGGATTCATCAAATTTGCTATATAAGCACTTATCTGATTGGTTTAACTTGAAACCATTTGATAAGACCACCTCATCAAATCTTTGATGCCACTGCTTAGGTGCTTGCTTTAGCCCATATAATGATTTGATCAACTTACACACCTTATGCTCATTACCAGGCATAACAAAACCTTCTGGTTGTGTCATATACACTTCTTCTTCCAAAATACCGTTTAAGAATGCTGTCTTAACATCCATTTGGTGAATTACAAGGTTATTAATTGCTGCCAAAGCTATTAATAATCTTATAGAAGAGATCCTAGCAACTGGAGCATATGTATCGAAATAATCAATACCTTCTCTTTGTTTAAAGCCTTGAATAACTAATCGAGCTTAAACTTGTCGATTGTTCCATCAACTTTCATCTTCTTTTTGAAGATCCATTTACAACCTAAAGGCTTGCAACCGGGTGGAAGATCCGATAAGATCCAAGTATTATTTCCTATGATGGAGTCCATCTCATCATTTATTGCTTCTTTCCAAAAAGCAACATCTTGAGACTTCATAGCCTCACTATAAGTTCTTGGATCATTATCAATATGATAACAATATGAGTATTGGGAACCAATCTCATCTCTCGATCCTTCAACTAAATATATTTGAAAATCAGGACCAAATGATTTTTCAATCCTTCCTCGCTTGCTTCTACGAAGCATAGGTGACATGTTAGGAGGCACAACAGTTTCGTCTCCTTTACTAGTTCCACTTGAACTTGGAACCAAATTCTTTGGTATAGGTATAGATGAAAACGAGTTTCATCAAATATTGCATCTCTTGATTCAATTACAGTGTGAACTGCTATTGAATCATTAGGTTCTATTACATAAAACCTATAAGCTTTGGAATGCTCTGCATATCCGATAAAAATGCAATCAATACCTCTTTCTCCCAAAGTTTTAATTTTGGGTTGGGGTAGTCTTACAACTGCCCTACATCCCCAAACTCGAAGATAATTCAATTTTGGTTTTCTCTTATACCAAAGTTCATAAGGGGTAAGTTTGTTCTTTTTGTTAGGAACTCTATTTAATAAATAGCAAGCCGTTAACATGGCTTCTCCCCAAAATCCGTCACTCAATCCCGAGTAGGATAACATGGAATTAACCATTTCCTTTAGGATTCTATTTTTCCTTTCCGATACACCATTTTGTTGTGGTGTATATGGAGCTGTAGTTTCATGTATAATACCTACAGACTGGAAATATACCGGATCATAATACTCTCCACCTCTATCGGTGCGTAATTTCTTAATCAAACCATTTTGTTCCAATTCAACCTCAGTTTTATAAACCTTAAATCTATCTAGGGCCTCATCTTTAGTATGTAATAAATACACATAGCAGAAACGAGAATAATCATCTATGAATGTAACAAAATACTTCTTGTTTCCTAAAGATGGTGTTGCATGCAAATCACATAGATCACTATGTATAAGTCCTAGCACTATGGAATTTCTTTCTATGCTTTTAAATGGTTGTCTAATTATTTTTGTTAGCATGCAAGTACTACATTTTTCTAAATCTATATCAAAAGTAGGAATTAACCCTTCTTTAGACATATTAATCATACGATTATAATGAACATGACCTAATCTAGCATGCCATAAAGAACTATCGATTTTGCTAGAACTTGCCATACAAACCGAACTGGTAACTTTGTTAACTTTATTAATATTAAGCATAAACATTCCATTACAGAAATATCCGAATCCAACAAAAACACCACATTTCGATAATACATACTTATCGGATTCATACACTTGTTTAAAACCACATTTATTTAAAACACTACCAGAGACTAAGTTTTTCCTAATTCCGGGTACATGAAGTACATCTTTGAGATCAAGGGTTTTTCTAGAACTAAACTCTAACACCACTTTTCCACGACCTAGGATAGGGGTAGTTGACTCGTTTCCCATATGAAGTACGAATCCATCTTCAACTTGCTCATATGTAATAAACCACTCACGATCCTTGCAAACATGTGTTGTTGCACCCGAGTCAATCCACCATGCCACTTCATCATCCTTCACATAAAATGCTTCATAAATCTTTGATACATAATTCTTACTAGAATATGGTTTAAACTCAGAGATTTGACCTTGATGAGTGGATGGACCTTGGTCCTTAGACCCTTGTCCCAAACGGTTTTGTCCCGTTTTATTCTTATCCTTCCCTCTCGGCAATCACGACTTAAGTGACCCGGCTTGTTACAATTCCAACAAATGCTCTTGAGCTTTTTGTTAGATCCATTGTAAGTGTTGTTATTAAAGGAGCGTTTCCTCCAATTTTTCTTCTTAGTACTCACACCTTCTTCCATCATATTGATAGCAGAAGTACCAGCCTCATTATTTTTGGATTTTTCACCCTCTTGCGCCCTTAGAGATTCTTCTATGCGCAAATGGCTGCCAAGTTGTACAAGAGACAACTCTTCCTTTTTGTGTTTTAACATGTGTTTAAAATCTTTCCATGAAGGTGGTAACTTATCGATGATACTCGATACTGAGATGGATTCATCCATCTTCATGTTGTGTTGCGCAAATTGACCTAGTATACGAAGCAATTCATTGTATTGCTCCATAACTGGCCTAGAATCAGACATCTTGTAATTATTAAAATTACTAACAAGGAACTTCTTGCTCGAAGCATCCTCAGCCATGTATTTTGATTCTAACGCATCCCACAACTCTTTTGCGGATTCAACATTCTGATAAACATCAAAGAGAGGATCTGACATACCATTGAGAATATGGCCACGACATATGTAATCGTCGTTTTCCCATTTAAGTTGCTTTCTTGTCTCATCCAAAGACTCATTCTCAGCATCCTCTGGTATCGTAGGCATAGGCATGCTTAGAACATAAACTACATTCAGATTTGTGAGTAGAAAATGCATCTTCTTTTGCCATCTTCTAAAGTCTACTCCCTCAAACTTATCTAACTTTCCAAACTTCGATGTCATCTCTCGCACAGATACCCCAGCCATAATTCACAAGAAAATACTCTTTAAGATTGTTGGTTAAATTGGTTGGTAACCCGGAAATTGTGAATTATAAACTTGGATAATGATTGAATCGCCGTGCTTTCCTTAAAGAGTATTTCGACCCTATTCCAAGCCTTGGGTTACACGAAATCCCTTTGTAAGATAAAACAATCAAAGTCACACTCTTGTTCTAGGCTAAGATACAAGAGAAACAAAAAGAGCTTTAGTGCTTATATGTGTTTCTTCAAAGTCTTTGATGATCTTTGAACAATGAATCTTTTTCTCTCTTACTAACTACTAGTTTCTGATTTTTTCTATATTATTTTCCAATGCCTACATCTCCTTATATAGAGAGTGAAGAGTTGCAACCAAAAGTTCCAATGGTTAAACCAAAATTTGCAAAGGTTAATGAAGAGTTGTAATGTTTAGCAAAGAGTTACAATGGTTAATCACCAAGGGGTACAAACATCAATATAGTTATTTCCAAAGGTTGCCAATCATTAAGAGTTGCAAGTTTTCAATTATATAGTTGCAATTGTTCACATAAACGATTGCAATGGTTCATAAAAGCTTTGCACCCTTTCACTTTAATATATAAAGCCTTGCATCCTTTCACTTAAATATATAAGTTGCACCTTTTCACTTAAATATACAACAAAAACTATTTGCAAGTAATATTTTGTTAGAGACACTACAAATGGAAGACGTGAATAATGGCATGAGTAAATAGAAAATGTGAACTAATATTCACTTGAATTAGGCTACCAATGGTGGCATGACCGGACATGGATATCTGAGTAAATGAAAACGACAGCTGATTATTGTATACTACGCATTATGTATGGAAAATCTTGGAATGAAAAACAAACAAAGTAGTGTTTATTAATTAGTTGGGGCTCTTTTCAGAGTGTTTGATAGATAAAATTAAGTGAAAAGGGTGGTAGGCCTTACTTCCAAATAGTTTACGGTTCATTGTGGTGAGCATGGTTCTCAGAGGTGAGCTCTGAATATTGCTGAAACGTCATCCCACCCACAGATTCAAAAATACAGTGACAGAGCTCCACCTAAAGCTTGTGTTAGTCACTTAGTCATGTATAGTAGAATGGAATGGTGACAGATTGTTTGTAAAAAAGGAAATGGAGATGCATTTACGAATCCATTAGGTGGATGAGCGCCTGTGAAATCTGATCCCTGAACAAAACAGATTGGGCCAACAACATCTGTAAGAGTTACAACTCATATGTTATTGTACCTGAGAGTTCTGAGGTTTGTATTAGAAGAGCTTGTAGGCTTTCCTAGCATGAGCTATTGAGATGAATGGAGGGGCATGTGTTGTCGGTAAACCAGAGGATGAAAGTGTGGTCAGTAACCAAGTAAGCTTAGGTTAGCGAGACGCCGAGACGTCCCATGATATTGTAGATCTTCCCTCCTTTCTTATAAGAAGTGAGAATACATAGGTGATTGTGGATTGAATATACTAAAGGCAGTCGAGTGAGATTACCTTTCCTTCGAGAAGCAGTAATACGATCCCCATAGCCGTAGACTTAATCTCTTTTTCCTAGCCTCCTAGAAACGGATGAGTCATCCAAAGGGGAGGTGGAAGGGATGACTACGATATCAACAGTAGCTATGACAGAAATAGAAAATTGATATTTGTGGTGAGGGCTGCGGTTGATGTCTTCTAACGCTTTATCTTTGCGCAAAGAGGGAAATTGTAGAGAAGTAGGAAATTTGGAAGAGTCGAAAATCATATATTAAGAAGAAGAGATGTAACGTATCATGGGAGACGTAAGTGATAAATATATTATGGTTAATTTAGAGTTGAGGACTGACGGAGTAGGGAGGTAACGGTTCGTCGCTTAGCTTTAATGGACCGTGTGATTTGACTTACCTATGAGTAATCGGTGGGCTTAGATTACGCAGGCCCAAAAAATGGAAAGTAGAAGTTGCTGACGTGGATGCTCTAGATGGAGAGAAAAGTGACTCATTATATATACTAGATTTTCAACTCGTGCTACGCACGAGTTTATTTAAATAATTAATTTTATTATATTTTACTTTTATAATAATAAAAGATAAATTTTTAAATAGATTTTTCTATGAATTTGTCTTCAAAAACTAATTTATTATTATTTTATTTAAGTTACATACAATTATACTTTTAAAATAACTATTATTTAAATATTTCTTTGTTTGTATATGTAAATGAATAAGTGTATTTATAAACATATTTATATTATTTATTAATCATAATTTAAATATATATATATATAATTTTAGATGCATATTAACTGTTTCTACATTTTTATGCATACTTTATTTATATTTTTATTTTTCTATTTGAGTTATATAAAACATTGTCCCATTTACACAATATTTAACCTTGTTTTGTATTTACCAAATTTTTACATGAGAATATAATTATTATATACTTATTGTGTACATATATGTATTTGAAATACTCTTATTTATTTCTCGGATGCATATCTGATAGTATAATATTTAAGTTTGAATCCTAATAAATATTTTGATGAATTTAAATAGTGTTAATTTTTTTTAGATATAAGAAAAAAGAAATTAAATCTATAAAATTTTAACTAAAATTAAATAATAACTTTTGATAAAATAATAATATATAAAATTTATAATATTAGATATATATCTACTTAATCTAGTTACATTATAAATTAATGTTGGTAGTATGTTGTTTTATTAGTTTACATATCTATTTTCTTAATTGTTAGAAATGTGTCAAATTTCATTGTTTTTAGTTTATTGATTAATATTCTTAGATAATATAGTTTTCAATTGACTAATGTATAATGAATATTCTCCATACCTATGTTTTATGTTTTCATCGAGAATATACTATAGTGTCATTATTATTTGTAAATAGTATTAAATTTTAACGAATTTATTGTGAATTTTTAAGATATTTTTATATTTTCATATATTTTGTTAATGTGAAATTAGGATGTTGGTCTGGTATATTATTAATGTTATATGTATATTCTATATGATCAGTTTAAATAATATATGACCTAAATTTTGAAATCATGTATTTTTATATTCATACTTTTTTATTCGAATTTTTTGTGTTCTTTAAGATTTTTTCGCTAGTTAATTTTATGTTAATCTTTCAACTATTTAATTTATATATCGAACTTTTTTTTGTTATTATTCGTTGTGTTTACTAAAACTAATATTGATTTCCTTATTATTTTTAAATAATATATTTTTAAATCTTCAAATTTTTAAATAACGATTTATAGTTTTTGGTGCTTTTAAATAATATGTGAACACTCTTAATGATTTATAACATCAAATTATATATAGTAAATGGAATTTATGAATATTTTGAATAGCATATAACCTAAACTTTAAAAATCACATGTAAAAAATTTATATAGTTAAAATTGTTTGAAATTATTGCATTTTAATATTAATTATCATTGTTGTTAGTTATGTTTATGATTATTTCAAAAATCTATAATATATTAAGTTAAAATTATATTTTTTTATTTTTTTGTTTACCATATTTGATATTTATTTATATTTTATTTTGAAATAAACAATTTTGGTAATATTGACATTTTCAGAAATAGAGATATAACTATTTTAGATCTTATGTTGATACCCTCAATGGCTTATAGCCTCAACTTTTATATAGTATAGAACACTCTTAATAATTTGTAGCATCAAATTATATATAGTAAATGTAATTTGTGAATATTTCATATAACCTAAACTTTAAAACCAAATGTTTAAAATGTATATAATTAAAATTGTTGGAAATTATTACATTTTAAAAATATTTATCATTGTTGTCAGTTATTTTTATGATTTTCGAAAATCTATTGTACATTAAGTTAAATTATATTTTTTTATTGTAAGTCTACCGTATTTTATATTGATTTATATTTTATTTGAAATGAACGATTTTGGTAATATTGACATTTTTAAAAATAGTAAATTAAAAAAAAAACAATTTGTCATAATATGATTAGTTGTTTTAAATTTTATGTGGATACTCTTAATGGCTTGTAGCCTCAACTTTTATATAGTATAGAACACATTTAATGATTAATAGCATCAAATTATGTATAGTATATGTAATTTGTGAATGTTTTCATTAGCATATAACCTAAATTTACATGTTTTAAATTTATATAGTTAAAATTATTTGAAATTATTGTATTTTAAAAATAATTATCATTATTGTTAGTTATTTTATGATTATTTTCAAAAATTAATAAGTTAAATTATATATAATATTTTTATATTTGTAAGTTTACCATATTTGATATAGATTTATATTATATTTGAAATAAACATTTTGGTAATGGTTACATTATTAAAAATAGTAAATTAAAAAAAAAATTGTCATAATATAATTGGTTATTTTAAATCTTATATGTTACCTTCAATGATTTATAACTTCAACTTTTATATAGTATAGAACATTCTTAATGATTTATATCATCAAATTATATACAGAAATGCAATTTGTGAATATTTTCAGTAGCATATAACCTAAACTTTAAAAACTACATGTTTTAAATTTATATAGCTAAAATTGTTAGAAATTATTGCATTTTCAAAATAATTATCATTGTTGTTAATTATTTTATAATTATTACTTTAAATATAATATATTAAGTTAAATTATATATAATGTTTTTTATTTTGGTAATTTTAGCATATTTAATATTGATTTATATTTTATTTTAAAAATAAACGATTTTGGTAATATTAACATTTTTAAAAATATTAAATTAAAAAAGTAAGTTGTTATATTTTGATTGGTCGTTTAACATCCTACGTGGACACTCTCAATGGCTTATAGCCTCAACTTTTATATAGTATAGACTAGAGACTTTTTTCCGCGGATATATACTATAAATGTTTTACAAATTTATTTCCTGTATTGTTTGAAGTATTTTTACATTTCACTATGTATGTATATATTATAAAATTTCCGGTTGGTTCCAATATTTACAGAATTATTTGTTTCAATTAGAAATTTAACAAAGTTATATTTTTATATGACATGATATTGTTGTTACTCTATTTTTGAATAGTTGCATATTCACTTAATATTGAAATATTTAAATGTAAGTAACCTACAAAAAATAATTAGCCTGAGTTTTTTTTTGCATAATGGAGAAATAGTATGTAACTTCATGAGTTTGAAAGAAAAATAATAAATATATAATAATTTTAGGTGATTATTTTCTTTAACACGCACGGTTTATGTTTTTTAAATGTGTTAATTTATTATTTTTACTATTATATATGGACTTGGACGTTTGGTTATGGTTCAGTTCTTTCGGGTTTTGTTCGGTTATAAAATATAGAAACTTTGTGGTTGTTTATCAAATTTGATTCGGCTATTTTTGGTTTTCAATTTAATTTAGGTAACAGTTATAATCAAGAACCAGCTAATATCAGATAAACTTTCAGTTTCAGTTTAGTTCCATTTTTTTTTATTAATTTTAGATAATTCAAGTAAAACATATTTTCTTTTGGTTTCTTGGATCAAGAATCGTGTAGTTTGGATAAATTTTAATATTTTAATTAAAACTATTCAGACTAATTCAAATAATTTAAATTATTTTGTATGAAAATATTTGGTAATCTGTTTTTCGAGTAACATGTTGTGTAATAATTTTGAAATATTTGATAATTTTAAATATAAATATAATTAATGTTATAGGCATATAAATTGAATTTCAGATATTTGAATACTCATTTGTTTTACGATTCAGTTTTGGGTTTTTGATTCTAGGATATATGAACTGATTTTTTAATTGTGAATTTCGGTTTGGTTTTTGATTCGTTATTTTGGTTTTTGGTTTATATGTAAAGGCCTAATTATCTGGATTCTTTTAGTTGATTTTATATTTTAAAATCTATATACTATTTTATAGTTTGCAGTATTTTGCTTTGTTTCTAGTAACTTTGGAATATGCCTTGGAAAAAAGTTTGGTATATACAAATATATTTTACTATTATAAAATATGTTTACAATTATTAAACAAAAAAATGACTTGCATGACTAACATACTCAGTTTTTTGTTATTTTTTCTTCTTAGTCGATCTTTGTTGACTTCGTACGTCGTATGTTGTTGTATTTTTTTTTCTTAATTGTCATTTGGAACTTTAAGTATTGTTTATGGATTATTAAACTAAATTTTGATGATGGTGTTGTGTCCAGTATTAATTATCACGCATTATTTTATTATTTTTGTTATCAATATGATTTTCTTTTCCAGTCCCTGATGTTCATTAAACTTTTATTTTTTGTTAAACTTTTGTTTTTTGTTACTGTCTTTTTCTGTTTTGTATCTGCTTAGGTCTACACCTTTTTCTTTTTTTTTTATGTTTGGAGATTTATTCCTAATTTTAGTTGTCTTTTCTAAATGTTTAATTATATTTAGTTTTTTTTGTTATTTTTGTGTTCATTTTCCGATTTATGTTTTTATTTAGTCTTCCGTATAAAGATAAACTTTAAATATTTTACTATATTTTTACAATGTGAATTTTTTCTAGTATTTTTTAGTAGTTATATATACTTATACAGTAAAAGTAATTAAATTATTGACGCATTTGGTCAATTGTTGACCCGGTAAATCATAAAATAGTCGAGTTCAGTGTTCAATTCAAAATTAAAACATTGCATAGAACTTGTACCATCCATTATTATGAGTTTTTTTCAAACCCAAGGTGATTGTAAGCAACTAAACATAAGCATAGTAGTTAATCGCATTTGTTTGATTGTTTGTTTCGAAGATTTTACTGTTTTACTACTTAATTAGATCACCTGCTGACTGTACAATACTCATAATGTTTCACCACTTGTACAGAAAAAAATAAACATCAAACATTTTCAAAAAAAAAAAATTGGAAAATGAGTTTTCTTTTTCTATCAAAGGAAAAGGGAAAATGAGTTGTCTTTGATTTTATGATTTAACCATTTTTCGCGGGAGAAATCATTTTTATTTTATTTTGGAGAGAAATAAGGACATCTACATTAGAGCATCTATAAGCTCACTCTATTTGCTCCTCTAAAATAGAGTTTAAAATAATAATCCTCCAATTATACTCTATTTTTCATTGTATAACAGAGTAAAAAATAGGTTTACTCTATAAATAGAATAACTCATTTATTATTTATTCATCATTTTATCTTTTACTCTAAAATATATTACTATCAGAGTAGAATCCGATTTTAATTTAGAATAACTCTGATTTGATGAAAAGATTGAGTGAATCATTGGTAATATTATTAGTAAGCATCTCATAAAATATCTCAATTATGATAAAAAAATCAAATTATCTCAATAATAAAAAATAAAATGAAATGAAAGTGAGAAGAAAAATGAAATTAATGAAGGAGTTTTACTATATTGATGAAAAAACTCATTTAATAGTTGTCGAATGCTTATTAGTCAATTTTTAAAATATTAAATTATATATAACTGAATCTATTTTAGCCAGCTCTTGAGCATATCCTACTTTAATTAAATAGTTTTATATTTTGGAGAACAAATATGATTCAGTATTGTAATCTAATAACAGTACGCACATCAACTTTTTTTATCAATCTTATGTTATTCAGATACGACGATGATACAATATCATGAAATTATTTATTAATTTATAATTCCACCAACAGTTACATAGGTTTATCAAATATTTTTTTTAAGTTATCGGTCAAGAAGTGGAAACATATTTTAAATTATCTTTGATTTGAGAAAATTTGAATAAAACTGTTTACATAGGTCAAATATAATTGTTGAAACTAACTTATACCATTATCTTGTAACTGCACATTCAGACGTCCTTTAAGATCCTCCGGGGAGTGCATACGTAACTGGTTGTATGAATCTTCCAACACATAAGCTCATCAAACACTTATATGCGATGACCTTTACCTTTCTTGTTTTCAAATCCTTCAACCTTGGTGCCTTAGATTCATTGAAAGGGACTTCTCTAGTAATCTTGGATTTTGTCTATCAAACGAATTCAGAATTTGCCTAGGCTTCTCCGCATACTTTGCAACTGTACGGAAGCCTTTGATTTTTCCAGAGAAGCTATGTTGGATTTAGATGATGAACTCCTTTACTTCTCCATCTGTCACATTCGCATGATCCTGCTGTAACATTGACAGAGTTTGAATTTTCTCACATAGAACAAAGATAACCACAATAAGAGGAAGGAACCTCTGAGTTTCTTTCTATTCGGTTCCAAATATTGCTATCATCAATAACAGAAGTTAGTGAGCTTATAACTTGTAGAACATGGAGTGTTGAAGCACCTGCCATGGAACATGTGTTGTGATGCATCCTCTGTATTGCTCAGTGCTGCCAGCTTATGAGCAGATGAGAAACTCAACCACTTGCCAACTGTAAGAGTTCTTTAGCGAAAAACTTCTGATAAGCAACATTTATGACATATAGCTTTTAGAATACGTCTCCGGCTAAAAAGTAAATTTTATTTGTTAATCTAGGAAGGTACAAAATTCAAAACGTGTAAGTAGTGTAAGAAATTCAGGGATGTGAAAAATACATATGTGGTGTATACTATGGGATGTATACATAAAATATAAGAGGAGAGACGGCACTCAGGAAAGCAATAAATAATAAAGGATGGCGGCGTCTATTACCCTTCATATCCAAGAAGAATGCAAAGATTGCAGGAGAAATATTTTATTATATGGTGGTGTCTTTTACCCTTCATCTACTCGCTCAGATTTAGATTAATCTTCTCTTGTTTCACCTGAAGCTTCTTCACCAACCGTCTTTTTCTTTTCTGATCTCACATTTTGGGATGTTGTGTAGACAACTAATTCTAGTAAACCCATGACCTGAAACATACAGAATCTTGATGATCTTTTGTGGCGGAAAGCATTGTGAAATCAAAGTTAAGAGATGCCCTTGACCAGAGATCGTGAGGCAACAATTGAAAGCAACAACTAATTTGAACAGCAACTATCAATCTGAAATGAAAAGACTTGTTGAATGTATGGATTATCAAATCTAAACGAAAGCTTATGGGATTAAAATCACCAAACGAAGATAATCTATGGTGGCGTAGACATCCTCGTCCTTCGTTGTAAAACAATCTGGAGCTACAAAGAAGGGCTTTTTGCAAATTTGACTCAAAACTCAAAGTCAAACACAAAACTAACCTCTCTCTTTTTTTGTCATTTCTTTTGTCCAATTCACCCCATATGTTCACATTATTTACGAAAATGCCACTGATTTTTTTCTTGTTTTTTTTTCTGAAAATGGCATTTTTACTCTCTCAACCTCATCATCTTCAAATATTTACAATATTGCCATTGCCATCAATACCACAACCACCATGAACAACCAATTTGAAGCTCTTAATGCACCTAAAATTGATTGACACTACCTAAAATTGATTGACACTAAATGTTATGAACAAAAAACAACATCTCTTGAACTTTGTCTCCATATTCATCCAAAAAATTTAAGCTTTTGATTCTAAATTTTTTAGGCTTGGTAGAGCCATTCAAGCATACTAATCTTCGTGGGTTACTTTCGTTTGAGGTTCTGGGTGGTTGGAGAGGACTATTTGTGCTTAGGAAGTCATCTCACTAGTGAAAGGTATGAAATTGAAAATTTTTTCAGATTTGTTCGCGTCGAAGACTTACCCGTAAGTCGTCTGGCTGAAGAAGACTTACGGGTAAGTCTTCTAAGCACACGGGCGACTTACTTATAAATCGTCCAAATTTGTTTGTTAAAAAAAAAATTCTAGACGACTTACTAGTAAGTCGTCCAGGATAAACGGGTTAGTTTTGCATTTGACCGAGTTGTGTCAGATATTTGACTTTTCCTGGACGACTTACAAGTAAGTCGTCTCTGGAAAATCAAAAATTTCAATATTTTATTAAAGCTAGACGACTTACCTGTAAGTCGTCTCATGTTACTTTTGCAATTGGAAAATAAAACTTAAATATTTAACTTTTCCCAGACGACTTACTTGGAAGTCGTCTAGGTAGAGGACCTTCCTGAAAGTCGTCCAGGATAAGCGAAGTCGTCCAGATTTTTTTCCGAGATTCTGGTCAAACCTTGCTTCTCTCGGACGACTTTAAGTAAGTCCTCTACCTAGACGACTTTAAATTAAGTCGTCTGGGAAAAGTTAAATATTTAAGTTTTATTTTTGAATTTTAAAATAACCTGAGAAGACTTACAGGTAAGTCATCTAGCTTTAATAAAATATTGAAATTTTTGATTTTCCAGAGACGACTTACTTGTAAGTCGTCCAGGAAAAGTCAAATATCTGACATAACTCGGTCAAATGCAAAACTAACCCGTTTATCCTGGACGACTTACTAGTAAGTCGTCTAGAATTTTTTTCTTAACAAACAAATCTGGACGACTTACTAGTAAGTCGTCCCATTTTAAAGTCAATTGCAAAAATGACCTATTTGGACGACTTACTTGTAAGTCATCTATGTCTTCCAGACGACTTAACCGTCAGTCGTCTGCGTCAATGTTTAGTAAACTTTCATTTTCTCTATGTTTACTAATGTGTTTTATTTTGAAATTTTGCAGATGTTGCGTCAGTTACATGCAGTGTATGGAGAATGGTTTTTGGAAGATTCTAATTGGGATTTTGTGGTTGATAATTCCAAAGGAGCGAGACTATTTTTGTTGAGTGAAGGTTCGACACATGCTGAACTTGTTGCAATGGTTCAAGAAGATTATAACCTGGACATGAGCACAGAATCTGTGGAGATAACCTACTTGTTACCAGCTGAAATGATGCAGGTTCCAGACACTCCTCCTATTCATGTTACAAGTGATAGACAAGTTCGAAACTTGCTTGAGATAACCAAAACGCATGGAGTACGGCTTTGTGTATCAAGCCATAGCAAGGTGGAAACAGTTTCAGAGGAAAGGGAAGACGAGGATGAAGATGATGAAGCTGATGAGTTTTTTGAAAATGATAATGATTTGGTTGAAGATGAGAATCATAATGGGGAAGAGGATGATGGGGAGGAGGATGATGGGGAGAAGGATGTTGATATCTCTATTGTTGCTGAAGCGGACGAGAATGGTGAGGATTACAGTGTTTATGGAAAGGTTAAAGATGAGGATTTGGAAGAAGATGATGATATGTGTTTTGAAGAATTCAAAAAGACTTATGCTATTGAAGGAGAAGGATCGAATGGTAACAGTATCTACGTCAACCAGAGTTTTGTTAGCAAGGATGCACTACTTTCAGAGCTGGGGTTGACAGCAGTTAAGCGTAAGTTCTCCTTCAGAATATATAAGTCAACGAAAACTCTCTTTGTGGCAACCTGTCGGGTTAGTGGTTGTGGATGGAAGATGAGAGCGAGTGTGAAACATGGAACAAACACGTTTTGGGTAACAAAGTATGTGGAAACACATACATGCTCAGTGGGAGACCGAATCGCTCAGCGGAGACACTGTACTCCGAAGTATGTTGCTAGGCTTTTCATTGATCGTGTTGGAATCATTGATGGGTTGAATCCACAGCATATCACTGATGCAATGAAGAACATGTTTGGCATGACGCTTGATTACACCACTTCATACAGAGCACTGGTATATGCACAAATATTGGTGAGAGGATCAGCAGAAGATGGGTATTCGCGTCTACCATCATATCTCGAGCAAATCTCCTTAGCAAATCCCGGTTCTATCACAGCTATAGAACTTGATTCTAAAAAAAGATTTAAGTATCTATTTCTCTCTTTTGGAGCTTCTATCAGAGGTTTTAAGTATCAGAGAAGGGTCATTGTCGTGGATGGGACTCACCTACATGGGAAGTATGAAGGTACTATGTTAGTTGCAACCGCACAAGATGGGAATTTTTAGATATTTCCATTGGCTTTTGGGATCGTAGATGCTGAAGATAACCCTTCTTGGGAATGGTTTTTCACAAAATTGGCTAGTTGTTTATCTGATGAGCAGCCTCTCGTGATAGTCTCCGACCGGCATGCAGCCATTAAAAGTGCGTGTGAGAAGGTGTTTCCCTGGGCAACCCGAGGAATATGTTATTATCACCTTCAAGATAACATTGTCAAAACATATAAAGGGAAACATCTCTTGTACTTGGTGAAAGGTGCTTCTTATGCCCATACGGTTTCAGATTTTAACCGGTACATGGCTGAGATATGGAGTGCAAACCCGGACCTTGCAACGTATTTGGAGGATGCCGATGTCACCCTATGGTCAAGGGTTTATTCTCAGGGGGACAGGTACAACATAAAAACAAGCAACATCGCAGAATCTATTAATTCCGCACTGAAGCGAGCTAGAGGATTTCCTATTCATTTCCTATTGGAGTACATAAGAGAGAAGCTAGGAAAGTGGTTTTGGAAAAGGAGAGATGATGCTTTGAGTCTCCCAAGTCACCATAGTCGCGGTGTTGAATACTTGCTTGATGTTCGATCGGAGATAGCGGATACGATGAGGGTTCAACCAATTGATGGATGGTGATTCTTTGTGAAAGGTGGCAAAATGGACTGTGTGGTTGATTTGGAACATGGAAAGTGTGATTGTGGTGTTTATGCAGTGGAGAAAATACCTTGCTCTCATGCTATAGCTGCTGGAATACATGATGGTTTGCATATCTCCACACTTGTAAGTCCAGTGTACTCAAAGGATTATTTGTTTGCAGGATACTCAGAAAATATATATCCTTGTGTTGGACAACAAGTTGAGGAACGCACATGCTTGCCTCCGGAGGTAAAACGTGGTCGGGGAAGACAGAAGAAATCAAGATGGCAATCCTGGTTGGAGCTATCCAGGATGAAAAGACGCAAACCTAGGAAACAACACAGGGTTTATAGATGCTCAAATTGCAAGGAAACTGGTCATACGAAACCACAATGTAAGGAACCACTAGACGACTAACTTGAAGGTCGTCCAGAAGACCTTCAAGTAAGTCGTCCAGAGTTTATTCTGAAGACCTTCAAGTAAGTCGTCCAGAAGGTTAGTCCTCCAGAAGAACTTGAAGTTAGTCGTCCAGAAGACCTTCAAGTTAGGTCGTCCAGAAGACCTTCAAGTTAGGTCGTCCACAAGACCTTCAAGTTAGGTTGTCCAGAAGACCTTCAAGCTAGGTCATCCAGAAGACCTTCAAGTTAGGTCGTCCACAAGACCTTGTGTTTAGTCTATGTATTCAGTTAGGTCGTCCAGTATTCTGTTAGGTCGTCCAATATAATGCTAAGTCGTCCAATATAATGTTAAGTCGTCCAATATAAAAGTTCAATATAATGCTAAGTCGTCTAATTATATTAAAAGTTCAAGTACACACAAATCCTAATCTATCATAAATTACAAGTTTAAATACACACAAATCCTAATCTATCATAAATTACAAGTTCAAATACACACAAATCCTAATCTATCATACATCATATGTTCCAAGGTTTTTTACAAGGTCATCGTTTTCTTTCGCATGCTGCTCAGGAAGCTCTTTAAATATATCGATCGCCATCTTATCCCTCATAGTCTTCGCGTTGGGCTTAGCAAAGTTTTTTTGGGTAAATGGCATCCCAAGAGCATGACATTCAATGTACCTCAGAGTGTACACGCCACAATCAACAGATCTGGCCTGAGGGATATTGGTTGGTCTCTCATACGTGAATGGCTCCAGTGATAACTGGTCACGTTGAGAAACGGATGCGCACTCAAAAAGCAGATAAGGGAGCATCTGGAGAAAAGGCTCCATTATCAAATCCAGTTCTTGAGGGGAGATATGTGAACGAATGCTGTCCCAGACGACTATGTGTCTCTTAGGGATCGATATCCACAGCGCAATCCAATGAGTGTCGCTCTGGTTCACTGGCAAATAGATATCATCAACATCCGTCCCCCAAACCTTGTTCGTCCTGCAAAATGATGGTAACTCGCCTGAATAATAAGCCAACGCCCCACCAGGAAGTCTTCTTCCTAAACCATAGACATCGGGCTGCGAATTCTTAAAATCCTGGTAGTTAAATCTCCATTGTTGAGAAAAGAGATGATCAAGGAAGCATATTCTCTCACTCCTGAAAAGGTGTGGCGTCTCCTGATGCCTCTTCCTCAAAACATTGATCCAAGCATCCATATGCTGCGTATAAAATAATACAAGTCATAAGATACCAGAAGACTTACTATAAGTCGTCTGCGTAGAAGACTTACCATAAGTCGTCTGCTAAGTCGTCTGGTAAGTCGTCTTCGTAGACGACTTACCAGACGACTTACCAGACGACATATGGTAAGTCTTCTACGCAGACGACTTATGGTAAGTCGTCTGGTAAGTCGTCTATGTAGAAGACTTACCAGACGACTTACCAGACGACTTATGGTAATCTACTAATCAGTTTTGTTAGACGACTTACACAATCCTCCAGCCAAGCTAGGGGGGTCCGAAGGACGTGATACCACCAAGTCGGACTTGTACGAGGTTTCTTGTCTACAGGTGTTTTATAATGACTGCAAACACAAAAAGCAATTAGTTTAATTTTATAAGGAG
The DNA here is from genome assembly GCA_905132765.1 of Moricandia arvensis. Lineage (NCBI taxonomy): Eukaryota > Viridiplantae > Streptophyta > Magnoliopsida > Brassicales > Brassicaceae > Moricandia > Moricandia arvensis. Next base: position 97,286 of record CAJHQP010001213.1, on the reverse strand, counting down.
AAGCTATTATGCGAAAAGCAATCACTTACGGATCAGTTTGCAACCATTCGACGAGCTCCTTCAACTTCTTCCTGTCAAGTGCTGCAAAGGGATTGTAGCCTCTAGAAGGTTTTTTCGTGTTTGCAGTATAAGGAGATCTCTGTGAGGCAGCAACTTTCCTGTTTCGCTCAGTCTTTTGACGGACAATTGCCAAAGCAGTTTCTCTCTTGTCCTCATATCTAGCAACCTGCTGCTGTTTCTCTGCTGGAGTGAAACTTGTTTTTTTGGCCAATAGAACAAGGCTCTCAGATGCGGACTCATCGTTAAAACTCTCATCGAGAAGTGTTTTATCCTTCTCTCCTTTAACACTCTCATCAGGAAGTGTTTTATCCTTCTCCTCTTTAACACTCTCATCCAGAGGTGTTTTATCCTTCTCCCCGTTAACACTTTCACTAACCCCGGGAGAGGCAATGGGTTGAGAGGATGTGCCTTTAGGTTGAGAGGTAGTGGGTTGAGAGGATGTCCCTGTCCCTTGTTTGGTGATACCAACCTTCTTCTCCACTGCTTCCACCCTTTCCGACAAATGCTTGATCTCCATAAGGCACGTCCTAAACCCTTCCCTCATGGCATCAAATATGTCCTTGAAATTTCTTTCAAGGTCCTCTTTGCTCATCCCAATCACAGTCCTAGTAACCTCTGGACGAGCCTCTGTGCGAACCTCTGGACGAGCCTCTTCACCAGCCTCTGCAAACTTCCCTGCACTCTCCCCTGAAGGTGCCTCTGCAGGTGCCTCTTTTTTAGCCTCTTTACGAGCTTTCTTCAGAGGTCTTGGACTCTCTTCTTCTACCAAAACTATGGCTTTCTTTGATGGACTCACAACCACCGGCTTTGTATTGACCCAAGTACCGGTGACTTCCCAGCAATCCATGGTCCACTTCCACGGTCTCTGATTAAACATAACTTTAATTATGTTCTCCGCGGGAAGGTCCTCAGCATCAGAGTCCCATTTTGGAAACATTTCACCATAGTCCTTCTCAACAAAGTTCACCACCGTAGTCTGCAGTAAATATAAGATATGAACTTAGATATTTGACGGATTAACTTATAAATAAGTCGTCTGGAAAGTCGTCTGGAAAGTCTTCCTACTGGACGACTTACCAGACGACTTAATTAAGTCGTCTGGAAATTCTTCCTACTGGGAGACATTCCAGACGACTTAATTAAGTCGTCTGGAAAGTCTTCCTACTGGACGACTTGCCAGACGACTTTCCAGACGACTTTCGAGACGACTTAATTTTTGGAGTAAAGGATAGAAGTAAATACCTGTCTGTAGATAGCATCTTTAAAGCATCTGCGTCCTTTGCCACCCATGTAAGCCAGTATCGGTGGAGACGGTCTGTTTGGTATGGGATTACCATAGTTAGCAGCCAATTCCGGCAGAGCTGTGTACACCCAGACCTGGAGAGCTTGTATAAACCCATCGACAGTGTAACAGCCCGAAATATCTTTGCCCTTCAAAGAGTTCATCAGCACCTTGAACGCGACTCTCCCCCATGGATAGTTCTCAAAACGTTCTAAATCCATCACAAGCCTTGCCAGACTAACCCTTGTAGCGGTTGAATACTTTCTCCCTTCAATATATCCAGTGAAGATGGCAAGGTACCCGAGCCGCTTGCGATCTTCCCGAGACCACCCTTCGCATCTCTCAAATGCTGCTATTATCTGCTCAGTAGATGGCCCAGCTTCGACATAAACTCCCAACATGTCCCAGAAAGAAGCCATCTCCTTTGTAACAGCACATCTCGGTCTCTCAAGGTCCTCTATGTACTCGCAGTTTAGACCAGTGAGGTTTTCAAACTCTAACAGTGAAAACCTCACTGGTTCTGGACCAACTAGACTCCACAGCTCGTACTTCTTCTTTATGTCCAGCTGGAATCCGAGCATGTAGTTGATTTCACTGCTTTTACACAGGCCAATTAACCTGAAGTACCAGCAATACCACAATCGAATGGTATGTCGTTGTAGCACTTCAGGATCGAATCCACAGAGACCAACGGTTACACGACGAGGATGCGAAATGAGAGTTAAGCTAAGACTAAACAGATGGATTTTGTTTACTAAAACTAGACTGAAACGAAATAATGCAATGCAATGTGAAAAATGCAGAAAGTGTTAATGTGAGAGAGCATTGGGCAATAGGAAATCGTGGGGACTCATGACTATCAGACATGGACATAATCAACCTACTTCCGTAGAGCTAATCATATATTGCTAGCAGGGATTTTATTAAGAACCGTCTTGAACTCAAACACTATATTAGAATTAACCTACTTCCGCAGCGCTAACTCTCTATGTTAATAGAAACCTCCACACTAACTTCCGCTGAGTTTCGGATTCTAAACAAGCATTAACAACAGATTCGATATGTTCACAAAGCGCAATAACATCAACTTCCGAGGGTTAAGGACACTTTGCTCATCTAAAGTCTTTCCGGAGTTTAAACTATCACTTTCGGTGCATTAAACAACTTTATATCATGAACTAAGTGATCAATTCAGTTCAAGCAGTAAGAAATCCAGTAGACGAAGAACCAAAACGTAAATCCCAAGAATCTAACAATCTTAAATCAACAAGCCATGAAATCCCTTTGAAATCCTAATACCCAATTGCGCAAACTACTCAAACATCAACGAAATTAAGATAGAAAACATGAATATATACACTGATCTAGAGTTCAAGAGATTTCTCACAGAGAAACTTTATCCCTCAAGATCTTCTTACAAGAAGTTCTAAAGAACAACAAGAGAAATCAAAAGTTTTCAAAGAGTAACAAATCTCTCAAATCTCTTCTAAATCTCCTTCTGGTGTTCTTCTGTCTTCTCTGGTCGTCCAAGGGTCAGAAATGAAAAGCTTTTTCGAAATTATTGGGTTGGAAGTGGGTAAAATGAGTGCAAAACTCGTTGGTGGAAATTATAACTCGGAAGTCTGTAGGTAAACATAACTCGGAAGACTTTCCAGACGACTTAATTATAAGTCTTCCAAGACTTCCAGTAGACATTTTTAGAGCATACCTGAAATTTCGGAGAAGCCATAGTCGCCTTCGACACAGCGGTTATAAATCTGCCAAAATAGACAGCCAAAAAGAAATGCGGTGAGAACGGTGGTGAGAACGGTGGACTTAAGAGACAACGTTTTAACTTACCTCGCTAGGGTTTACAGACACGCCTCTGAAAGAAACGCCGCTAGGGTTTACAGACAAACGCCGTTAGGGTTTACAAACAAACGGCGCTAGGGTTTACAGACAAACGGCGCTAGGGTTTATAGACAAACGGCGCTAGGGTTTGAAATAGAGGAAGTGGCGGTGAGAAAGGTGGTGAGAATGACGGTGATAACGGCGGTGAGAAACGGTTGTGAGAATGATGGATTACAGAGAATCGCCTTCGAAATCGCCTCTTTGAGAGAATGACGTTCTAAATCTCGCGAAACAGTAAACCAAAAAAAAAATTCTTATATATGCCCGGTAAAAAATCCGGTTATGTTTAAAAGCACATTGGTAAAATGGTAAAACTAAAGGTTCGGTCCGGTTTGAACGTGCATCAGACGACTTACTAGTAAGTCGTCTACCGTAAATATTCACCAGACGACTTACTAGTAAGTTGTCCCAGACCCTAAACCCTAAACCCTAAACGAAATTGACTAAAATAACTAACAAACCACGTTATAAAATCAAATTATACTTAAATAGTGTTTACTATATACAGAAATAAATACACTTAGGTCAATTTTAAATTTTTCAAAAAAACATTTATGCTTTCCAAAATCTAACCCTAAGAACACATACAATACTACAACATATGTTGGCAAAACCTAAACCAAAGAATATCATGACTCACTACTTTCACTCATCTATGTTGAAAACAATTAAATTTTGTTATATCTTAATTTATATTTCTTTAAACATACGTTAATTACATGATTTCAATTTTTCACTTATCAAAATATTTTTTACAAAATTTTTAAATTATTTTTAAGAAGTACTATACTAGACGACTTACTAGTAAGTCGTTCAGACGACTTACTTGTAAGTTGTCTAGACAGAAGACTTGCGGGGGTTAGAAACGTAAAAAAAATTTCCGTTTTTTTTTGTTCACAAGGAGCTGGTTGTAATTTCAATAGCATTTTATGTTACTTTTGCATTTGATTCAAGTTTGGGTTTACTTTTGCATTTCAAATCAAGTTTTAGGTCAGTTTTGGCAAAAAACCCTACAAAGAAACAACTTTATTCCATATGAAGATCGAGACAGAAGAAAAGTGCGATGTGAAAGCATCAGAAGCACTTAATAGAATCTCCCTCTCTACAGTGATGACAGTGAAACTCAATCGGTTATAAAAACTCTAAAATCCCAAAATTAATTTTCGAACTAACCTGCTTTTGACACAACATGTGAGTGGATTTCTTTTACTCTGCATCCCTCTTTTTATGAGTGATAGAGGGAAGTCGAGAAGGGATGCGACTGTTTTGAAAATGGCAATAACGTGTAAAATTAATTGGAGAAGAAGTAAGGAACTCTGAAAGGCGAAGTTGGATGGAGTAATCGGAAAGGCCACGACGGAGTCATACGTCTTTAGGTTAGGTTGTGTCAAAGCTGACATGGCATCTTAAAACAATTTGAATGGCTGGAATTAATTTGCATACGTGGACACTCTTAGAGCTTTAGTTTAAGAACTTTTAGTATAGTAAGGTATATGCTTATGTATATTTAAATCAAATGTCAAAATTACTACTTTAAGTTAGTTGACTCTTGTTAGAATAAAACCATATATATCTTTTTGTCGTCATTCGTTAAGGCTTTAAAGGGCCAATTTGGATAAAACGAATCGGGCTTATTATTGAGGCCCAAATAAGAGACATAAATTTTAAACCCTATTAAAGATGATCATACTCATTTTCAGGCTATATATGTCCAACTACAATATTTTATGTGTGACATGAGATTGACACGTGGACTTCATGCAAGCATTGTAATCTTCGTCGCTTCCACGCCGTTTCATTGCTCTGCCGCTGTGAAAATGACTTTGGTCAATCTTTATCAGAGCCTCCTTTAAGATTAATGCTGCTTATCCCGACCTTTTTACTTCAAGATCTCTTTTCTTTCACTGAGATGCTTCCAAATGCTTTTAAGGTTACTCGATATGAAGCACAAGATAACAATCGAACCAACTTGTGTATGGATTATTTGTTGGGACACTTTTAGAAAAGCCCCAACTCTACTTAATCCAACGACACCTTGGCCAACTAAATCAACGATCTAAACATCCTTTAATCGAATCACTTGACTTCCCTAAGACAATGACTAACCAAAGATAAAAAGAGTAAGATTTATACTTGATTAAAGGAGGAGTAGACATGAACCAGTAACAAAAGAAACAAATTTAAAAATCATCGGAATCAAAATTAAAACTAATTGAGCTTGAAGAAACAAATGTAGAACCGATTTAAGATTGGTACCTTTATTTATTTCATTCTTAACCAAAAAAAAATAGAAAGCTTGAAGATCAGAATTGATCAAGATTGAAAACACAGCAAAAAGAAATCGCCAAAGCAAAATTATCAATCCGATAAAGCGGAACCAAGAGCCGATCTAACGATCAAATATACTATAAACAAACAAAAACAACTATTGATCCCTCTGAAAGATAATTTTTTTTACGAGGGGCTCTAAAAGAAGAGAGAGACCTTCCTTTTTTATGTTCCCCAAACATTGTATATATCTATAATATAATTTACCTCTAGTTTTATTTATCTTGTCTTTGTATATACATATATATGTATTTAATTTCACACCTTAATTGTTGTTTCATATGAATTATCGTCTTAATTTTAAATAAAAAAATACTTGAGATTTTGATGAGTGGTTTTATGTGTGAATAAATTGTTCTATATCGAGAGCATTATGGTAAAATGTTGTTTACCTTGTCATTTTACATAGAAAACACATAGTTTCAAACAAAACAAAAAAAAAAGGAAAGAGTTATAATGGAATGCTATTTTACAATTTTATTTTTTTATAGAAAACATATGTTCTCAACAATTCAAGTTTGGAGTTGTATAAGATTTATAAAATAAGTAAAGAGTTATAATCTCATTTTTAAAAAGTTTGAATTTTATTTCTGATTTATCTTTTAGGGATTAGAGTTTAGACTCTTTTTATTTTATAATTACATAAATGTAAACGAATTTGTTTGACATTGAATGTTGTGGTCTCGTTCAAAATGGTATATTCATTTATAAAATTAATGCCTGTTTTTTAAATTCAAATAGTAAGGTATGAAAAAGTGAAAGATTATAATAAGTTGAGAATATTGGATCAGTTTACATAAAAATCATCTAAAATGACATATGAGAAGGGAAAACCATTTTACCTTTATATAGAGAAAAAGTGGTGGTATAAACATACTTTGAAGATCAAAGTTGTCTTCATCAATCAGTTTTGGAGTCTCAAAGTTCATTTTCATGGAACAATAAGACAAACGTTTAATCAATCCACACACATACATAATTGATAAGTTTGACAAAAGATGAATCAGTCCACATACAGATACATATGTGGTATCATTCAAAACGGACACAATGCTAGATTAATACTGCTCATGATATTTAAATACTCAAAATCGGAAATATATTCATGGTATTATTCAGGTCATATAACAAATGAGGATATAGATCTGCTAATTAGAATAGATTGGATAAATATTTTTGGTCAACATAATATTTTTATAGATAAGTTACTCTTCAACCATGGAAAAAATGTAGACAATAGATGATATAAATTTATACTAGCTAAGAGAACAATTACTACGCTATCAAAGATGTAAACAAAGAAGTAAATAATATAAGCAACCATTAAACTTAGATAACCAAAGACATGGAGAAGCCTTCTAAAATTCACAATGAAAAATCATAACTTTTCGGAGAAACATATTTTCTATTATAGTATTAGGATCAGAAAAAAATGTACAATAAAAATATGCTTACAAAGAATTGGGATGGATAGATCACATTCAGCAACCTCTTAAAATATGAAATGAGCTTACACAAGTCATATAATAAATGGGATCATAATACAAAAATAAAGTCAGAGCAAAACAATGTTGGAAGGTGTTGGATAAGAAAGCGTTGGTATCTATTTGTAGAAACATAGTTTTGTTTAACGGAAGCATTGGGTCTCACTATGATATTTGTACTTAAGATTATTAGCCAGTCGTTGCTAATAAACATTAAATTCACATAAAAAGAAGTACATTTGTGGAGAAGGAAAGTAACAGAGTGTATACTCTGTTAGCGGATAAGTCTTTACTTCGTGAAGCATTGTCAAATTCACTTTTATTTTTCTATCATCTTCAAAAAATTGCGTATATATATGTATATGTGTGTGTGTGTTTAAGTATAAAACGATGAACTAAACGAGTAAGATTATAATCAAAATTTACACAAAAGCATTGAAGAGACATGTACATGAAGCTCATATGAAAGAGAGGTTACAATGGAATAATAAAGAAAAGAAGTAGATCTTTCTAAGTTTTGATAGACTAACCAGTAACCACCTAAGCCTCAAATTCTCGTAGCTCATACATAGACAATCGAAAAGCAAAAGCCTAGGTTTATAAGTGCAGACGATTTTGATAGCAGTGTTTCTGTCTCCCTTTTTTTGTCTCGACCTTTTGTTTATATACTCATTCATAGGTTGCCATCTTGCTATTTTTCCGCAGATTCATTTTTATCATCTTTACATTTCTCTTCAATATTTTTTTATCGTCGAGATTTGAGTCTATTTTCTTGAGAAGTTTTTCTTTTCTTGCTTTTCTGCTTATTTTTTCAAGTAATTAAAACATCTAAGATTTGGGCTTGCTTGTGGTTTAAATCATCATGGGCGTTTTGTGTGTTTAAGCCGTTTTGGAGCGTTTTATGATTTAGGCCTTTTACGAATTTTTTTGCAAATCTTATTGTTTCACATCGAGTTGCGATTTCTTGTGCGTTAGTTACGTAATCATTTTTTTTAAAACATATTTTGTGTTTATGATTATTCATTTTTTCAAAAACATATTTGGTGTCTTAGACGAGATAAGAGTGAGAATAATCTTGGTGAAGTTGTGGGCGATGACTCTCAAGGAGAGATAGAGGCTGGGAACTCTCAAGTAGGGATAGGGTAATCAGTCATTTTTGAGAGATGAGGGTGAGGACCCTTGTAGAGAGAGAGTGGGCAAGGATGTGAGTGGAGAGGAAGAGAGAAAGAGAGAGAGAGAGAGAGAGAGAGAGAGAGAGAGAGAGAGAGAGAGAGAGAGAGAGAGAGAGAGAGAGAGAGAGAGAGAGAGAGAGAGAGAGAGAGAGAGAGAGAAGAGAGAGTATGTGAGGACGTGAGATTAATAGAAGAGGGTGAGGACTAGAGGAGAGTGAGAATGGGCAAGGACAAGAGGAAAGAAATAATGCAACGAAGAAAAGAGGAGAGACAAAAACTGAGTGAGGACTAGAGAGAGAAATGGGTGAGGAGGGTCTCTTCCTTACTCTTATCATCTTATTTCATTTTTTGTTGATTGTTTTGTATGATTCTTTTGGTTTCCCAAAGGTTTTTTAGTAAAGCGTTGAGTTTCATATGATTTTATGAAAATTATCTTCAGAAAAAAGTTGTTTTGTTTTATTATACGAAAGTTATTTCGTAAATTTTTGAAGTTAGTTTTACCAAAGTTTATTTCATAAAACACTATTTAATTTTTCTTTATGAAAGATGTTCTGTAAAACTTGTAAAGTTGGTTTTAAAGAAGTTTGTTTCGTAAAAAGATGTTTGGTTTTACAAAATATGTTTCGTAGAATTTGTCGAAGTTAGTTTTACAGAAGTTTGTTTCGTAAAAATGTTTGTTTTGTTTTATGAAAGACAATGTGTAGAACTTGTCGAAATTGGTTTTACAGATTTTTTTTAAAAAAAAAATATTTTACGGAAGATGTTTCGTAAAACTTGTAAGAGTTAGTTTTATGAAAGTTTGTTTCGTCTAATTGTTTAGTTTTGTTTTACAAACGACATTCTATAGAATATTATTATTGTTTGTTAAACCTTTCAAGAAAATGTTTTTTCGAATAATTATTGTCCGCGTGGAAATTGGTTTATTGAACTTCAACAAAGAAATGTACGAAGTTTATTCTGAAATATTATCAAAAAAATTTGCACAACGTATGCATAACTGTTCTCTTAGCATTCTAAGCTCATTTTTGTAGACAATACGTTTTGTAGAGTGGCTTTTTTGTTTGACTTTGGGGTATTTAAAGTCTATGGAGAGACTCAGATTAATCCTCAAATGGGTGGGGCGGCCCACAGATAGATTAAATGGTTGTAAGATAGGTTTATATTCGCGTGGTCATAAGCAGGCCCGGCTCAAACTTTTTTGTGGCCCGGTGCAAATGAAAAATTTCAGAAGAAATTTATAAAATTAGGGTCCTTTTTAATATTTTTTTTCTGAAATTAGGGCCATTTTTAATAATTTTTTTCTGGAATTAGGGCCCTTAAAGCCCCCTAAATATGTTGAAAATATTGTTGGGCCCTGTGCTTTTGCTCCATCAGCACCCCCTAGAGCCGGGCCTGGTCATAAGGTGAAGTATAGTGGGGTATTTTTGAACCCCGATTGCTCAGTAACCCAAAGTACGCCTACCACATCACCACCTTGTAGTTTTTTGGTAGAGTAATTTTAGCCGTTTATATTACTAATACATATTTTAAGCCCAACAATGATGTTGATATACATAGAGTTTTAAGGTAAAACGTGTATTCATTTCGTACTACAGAAAAAGAAATCATAATTTGTTTTGAGTATTACACCAAAAACGTTGTTTTATCTGTCATTGCATATTTGCATGTATGGGTAAGGTTTACACTTTACACTTCACCTAAACACATAAAATTTGTGCATGTAATAACTAATCACACAAAAACAAAAGTTCTGAGCATGTGTGTTTAGGTGTGTAAAAGAATTACAAAACTGTTTATTTATTTACGTCTAAAGTATGCAATAAAACAAATATTTTTTTTTTGATCAATTTTTTTTTGATCAAAAGCAATAAAACAAATATAAGTTTGATATGTTTATGCTTAAACCACGCACTTGATTAGTACGTATTAACCGTGACTACCCGACCTTTTTTTTTGGTCGACAACTACCCAACCTCGGTTTGCTTATAATTTCCAATTCTTGTTGGGGTGGTTCATGTTGGGTTCTTTTCTATCTTGTAATTGTCTTACATGCAATTGGGCTGACTCAAAAACTGGGCTAATAAAATCACGCGGGAAGATGCTAGTTTGTTAAAATCACGCGGGAAAATTGAACGGTTCCATGTTCCCAAGTAAACCTGAAAAAAAATTGAGGGTAAAATAAGAAAATCAATAAATAAATCAAAGGCGCGAAAAAGAGCCGTTGCGAAACAAAACTCTCATATTATGGCGCCAAAAAAAAAGACGGTGGTTCAGAGACTGACCGTAATTTTTCTCGGGCAGCTAAAAATTCGTTATTTTCTAAACTTACAAATTTACCCCTTTTTCTTCCTTCTTTTTCAAAAACTTCCCTTTTTTTTTCTCTTTGTCCTGAGAGTCAGGCATTTGCAAACGCAGAGAGAGAATATTTATTTTATTTTATTTTTATTTTATTTTTATTTATTTGACTATTTAAAGCTTTCTTTATCACATCTCTCCTTCATTTTCTTCACCTACTTCTAAAACCTTTCCTTTTATTCTCTCTAATCATTTTCTCGTTCGTGTTCCTTATTCTGATTCCTCTTCTTATCATTTCATTCAAACAAAAGAAACCATCTTTTCTTCTTACACAAGTGGGTCAACTCTCTGTTTTTTTCTTTTTACGTTTTTAGTACTCTGTTTTTGGAGTTAAAACAGAGAAATGGGTTTTTCGAAGAAATCTCAAATAGAGGGCGGTTTAGATTCGGAAGGGAAGAAATGGGTTATCGCCGGAATTGGGATTCGGGTGAAACCGGTGAAGACAAAACTCAGAGCACCGGAGATTGAAGCCGAAGAGGAAGAATGTTCGACGACGCCTACTGCGAAAGAAGCAAAGATACCTGAGAAATTGAAATGTCCACCACCACCGAGAAAGAGGCGAGTGGCGTTAAAGTGTCGGAGTAACGCCGTTACAGAGTTCTTTACGCCTCCTGAGGATTTAGAGACGGTGTTCATACGTCGCCGTTAAGTAATGAAAAGAAAAAATATTAGTAGTGAGTTTGTATATTAGTCGTACAACAACGTATTAATTACAAGCCATGAAACTTCAGTTACAATATTAGTATTTAGTTTTTAATGATTTTAGTTTTAGTGTTTGCATTTCATATATCAGTTTCTGTTTCTTTTTTTTTTTATTGTCATAAACGGAAGTTTATTGTACAAACATGTAAGTTTAATGATGATAATGGGTAGCTCCTAAAATAGCTTAATTCCATATTATGCTTGAATATTTCATGGAATTTTGCTTTTGTTATAAAGGACAGTTTATAAATATACATTGCAAAGATGTGAATCTAACAATGATAATCGTTAACATTTAAACTAGATTAGGTTCCATTATTTACTTCATCACTTCGGTTTCATGAATATTCTGATTATACATACTGTATATGCACAAATACCAGTGCACAACTTGTATACTAATTCGGATGTAGATGATTACTGACAAAAGAAAAGTGTAGAGAATTACAATCTCAGAGCCTTTAGATTCGACCAGAGAGGAAGTGACGTGAGCAAAACGTACCAATAAACTTAACCACTAAAATATAATAATAGTAAAACTGACCAATAATTTACACAAGAGAAGAAGCCTACACGTCAAGCCTTTCATCCTCTGTCTAACTTTTGTTATTTTTTGACTTGATAATATTCGTTATCATCATAGGTTTAAATTATTTTTTTGCCCGCCAACTAATAGACTGGTTACCTCAGTACATGTTTTTCAGTATTCGATGCACTATATTTAAGTGTTTCATTCAGTTTCGGTGTCTGATTTTTGAATTTTAAATATATTTATTTTCCTCTTAGTTCATATCAACGTTGGCTATGGTTCATATGAATATAACGAGTATTGAATCAGCTTTTGGATTGTTTTTTTGGATATTGTTTAAGTTTAGATTGAACCGTACTAGATACTTTTGCTTACTTCATAGAAATCTGTATGATGTTAATACACTATATATATATAGTGCTGTCCGAGTGTTTGAAAAATTCATACAAAAATCTTTTTCAAATGAAGGCATTTCCGATATATAGTTATGCATGCTTTACTTTATCAAATGTTCTAGATGTGGGACAAGATAGTTTCATTTACAAATAATATGGTGGGATCTTATATAATATGTTTATTATAAAGAAAAAGATGGATACATGATTGAAACTATTTAAAAGGAGAAGAAATTAACAATTTTATAATGCACACATGTAATGTTTTATTTTATGACTTAAATGGATTGTGAAGAATTCCAATGCATGACCCTTTTAAGGAGGCCTGTTCTAAAGCCATCCAACAAATGTTTTTTCCTTTTTTCAGGTTAAAGAGCTTTTTACGTGCACAATTTCACACTCACCAGTCCAGTCTCCTCTTTATTTTATTGACTACTACTTTGTGTAGTATAAATAATACATTAATTAATTATCCGCCTAAGACATTATGATTACTAATTACTCATGCTACGCACCAGTAGTGTATTTGTGTACTATTTCATAGTATTAAATATAGGTGTTGCATGTAAATCACTAATTGTCACTCTCTCTTTATGTTCTTGTGGTTTGAGTAATGAAAAGGACAAAATAGGGTTCAAGAATAGCGGTGCGATAGGAGAATCCAATGTGGGACTTAACGCTTTGTTTGGTTCCTTCACGAGACAGCGACCAGTCTCGTGTTTTTTTCCCTCAATTTCTATAAGATGTTTGAACTAGGGAGACTATGACGAGTTTGGATCATTCTTGTGAACGAGTTTATAGTTCACCGTCACGACTTGAATTTATAGGAACTAAGGCATTTTCTTTCCTTGAATATTTCTGTGTTTGTCACCAGAATGCGCTACCCACACTAACTATTCTTTTGTTTTGCTTTCTATACATAATATTTAGTAGTTTACCAGAGGTCATTAGCTCAATTGGAAATGATCATGGCCATTGTGTCAGAGTTCCTTAGTTTGAATGACCGCTGAAACGAAACAAATATTACATGTTGTAGTTTCGGGTCTGGGGGGACTAGAGCTTTGGCCCGAACCTCCTAATAATTCAAAAAAAGAAAAAATTTAGTAGCTTAGTAATTATACTGCCATGTAAAGTTGAATGGAGAAAAAGAAATGCAAGTTTAAATTAGATTTAATAGAATGGCATGTCAACTGTGAATTATAGTTTAAATACAATACGTAAAAGTGATATTGGGAAGTTTTAAAATTAATATGCAAGAGATTAGATTTTTTGAAAGCTCAGACCAAAATTGTAGCAAATGCAAAAAGCTAGACCTTATTTTTGTCTGGAAGAAACAAAAGAAAAAAAAATATACCTACATTTGTCAGTTTACTGTCACTAATATGGATATTGGATAAAGCTTAAAGGCTTCTTCGCACATTTTCTTCTTAAATTAACGTGTATCTTTTAAGTTATAATTATAAAGCTGCAATTGTGTTTCTTAATTTGCCAAATTATTATTAGTCTTACTGAAATAGAGATTTTCACCATATCAAATATAATAGCTTTTCTTTTACAAATTACTCGAAATTACCCTCTACCACTGGACTAACATTAGAATGTTTTTTGTTGACCCGAAGATACCCTCTACCGAGCCCCAACCATTAGAATGTTTTAAGTTTTCGTTTCTTTTTTTTTTTTTAGATTAGAGAATGGTCTCTGAATATGTAATTATGTAACAATTCACGATGAATAAATTAACCTTTTGTAATCAACTATTCATCGTGTAAATCAACTATACATTGTTTAATTAAGCATATTTGCAAACGTAGCTCTCTATGGTTCTTAAACAATCTATTATTCATATTTAGGATATTCGTGTATGTATATATAAGGATATTTTGTTAGAACATATTGTGCATACACAATAATAGAGGATTTTATATTTTGGTTTTATTGTACTGTCGAAGTTTTGGTTCTCTTTTATTTGGACAGATACATACAAATGTGACTTGTCTATAAGATATGATCAACAATGCATGTGCTTCAGTAGGGGACCAATCAATCTCTCTCACTCTATGTATAATAACTATATATAGGAACATAATTAATGTAATGACAGTATTCGTATAATACATTGTTTTTATACAGTTTTGCAGGTGCAATTTTTCTGTACATGAAAAACTGTATATTGTATGTTAAAGTTTTACTTGCATGCTATCGGAAGTTATGTTTTATGTTGACGTTTTACAAAAGATGTCAAAAAAGTTCATCCGGGTGTAACTACTAGGGTTTTTCTATCCCATGCACAAAAAAATAGTTTTAAATATAATATTGTTTAAAAAAATAGTATACATTTTAACCTTATTACATTTATATTTTAATTTCACTGGTGTGAGAAAACCATAAATATAATTTTTCGTATTCTTATTCTTATTTGGTTTAACTGTTTCAGTTTGATTTTATTTGAATTTCACTTGAGTTAAAATTATATTTTATAAAAATAAATTTCTTTATATTATATTATATTATATAAAATTATTATTTATTTAGATTATTATTTATTTTAGATATGTCTCTTATTTCTTAGTTTTAAATGTATTTATTTAAAATATAAATTCTAATAAATTTTGGATTTTTTTCCTTTTAGTTAAAATAATTTAAATTAGTAAATATCAATATGTTAATTAACCTTATCAACCGAAAAAATTAAATAAATTTAAACATTTAACTATCAACAAAAAATTTATTTGATTAGTATTACTTTAATTTTGTATTTTTTAATGTACACTTGCAATTAATTTTGATATTATATATAGAGACATATACAAAATATGGTATTATATTGATGTGAATTATTTGTAATCATATTTATTTTTTTGTAATGTGATATATATTTTATTTTAGGAGTGATATATGAATTAATAATATATTTCAAAAATCTTGAAAAATAATATATCTATATATATATAATTTACTTTAGTGATGATATAAAATTATTAGTCATTATCATATTTAAAAAAAAATCCATAAATAGAAATCATACAAAAGAATCATCAAAATGAAATAAATTGTACGTGTCACAATTAGATTGATGTTATATAATATTTTTAAAAATTTATATTTTTTAGTATATAAATCGCTTCACAAATAATGTTTCCAGGACTTTTGCACCCGAAAAGACAAGGCAAATATCTTAACTACTATATATATGCATGTTAACTAATACCTCCGGTTTGACATCAAATTTAGAATTTTTTAATGTCAAATGATGAAAAGGCAACATTAGTGATGAAGTTAGAATCTTGGTAAAAGAGTGGCATCCCCCCCCCCCCCCGGTGGGAAGATGTGCAACTCCACGTATAAATTGTCATTGTCTCAAACATATATATATATCATCAGGGACGGACCTATTTGAGATAATGTGGGGTCAATTGACACCAGTTAAAAATGATAAATTCTTAATTTTGTATAGAAAATTGTCAAAAGTTCAGTAGGTCAATTGGTAAAATCAGGTGTTTGAACCCCCCAAAACCCAGGTTCAATACTCACCAAACACATTTTAAATTTTTTTGACCCCACTGAATTTTTTTTCTAGATCCGCCCCTGTATCATCTGTTCTTATACTTGTCAACCTATGTATTTGATCTATACTTCTTAACCTATGAATTTTCAGTTTCTATCAACTCAAATCTATCATTTGCAAATAATCTACTTGTACAATAAAATATAGTTCATCTAGCATGAAAATTATTGGACCATTATTAGAAGAAAATTTCGTTATTTTGGGAAAACTAGGGATGAAGTTAAGATTTTTTTTTAGAAACATCAATTTTGATTTATTTGATTTTGTTACTGTTTGATGTAAATGAAATCCGCATAAAAATGTATCACAAATTGTAGACTCTTGCACAAATAAAGGTAAGTAATCTTATGGAAGAAGTATTTCGATTATTAGTGATGAAGTTAAGATTTCAATTACTTTTTGTACATGTACGGCTCATTTTCTTTACTAAAACACGAAATGCTTCTGAAAAAGTTTAATGGAAAATATATTTTACCGGTATTAGCTAATCTCGACAAAAATGCTAGAGAAAGGCTAGCATAAGGGAAGAGGAGGATTTGTATGATTTCCCGGTTCGTAGTGTTGGTTCCCCCTTGATTCCCTGAATCCCAAATTGCCAAATTGACGCCTTAGGGATTGATCATGACTTAGTTAGTGACTTAGGGTGGATTCATAAGGGTTATGGGTGTTGAATCTTTTGGAATCTGACGATGTCATAGGACCCTCTAGGCTTTATATGTTGAGATTGATAGATTACTTTGAGCTATGGTATGTTTGAAAGAGATGTATATTTCTTTGATCTGGGGCAAGACAGTTTTCTCAAGTTTGGTGGACATGATTACAAACTCAGTCGACAAATTAATCTTTACTTTACAGCTACCTTTTCGCTTTTTGTATGATTATTTTGAGAACTGGAGTATAGTCCATATTCTCAAGTGTTGCAACGTCCACACAATACCTTAGAAAAGAAGGTAGAACTAGAAACGTTTTATTTTTCATGTAAACTATACATGGTTTGGGAGAACTATATTCAGAATAATTTTATTGTCTATCAAAACTTAATTGAAAATTATAGGTAGTGGACAAAAAAAATTTGGAGTATCATCCTTCATCCTCGCAGCGTATGAAATCGAAGGGGATCCATAAGTCTGCTATTAGCTAAAGATATAATTTCTGCCGAAGAAAAAGCACCATTGATGATCATCCTCTTGGTTGAACGTCGTTCCATGATCGATGTCTGATTGGAGCCTGATGCTGTCACTTTTTATTTGTATGAAAAACTACTCTACTGCTAATGACAACAATTAGGAAAAGGAGTATTGACTCATTTCTCTTGTTATATTTTTCCTATAATGCTTTTGATAAGCTCCTGCAAGATATACGATATATATTATTTTTAAACATAATTATATCATATCTTACAGTCTCAAGATAAAAACAATTAATGGCCATGGTCATTTAAGAGAGGTAATTGGAAAAGGGGTGATTATACATCATACTTTTTTAACATTTTAACACTTCCCCCCTTTCAAGGTACCCATTTTTGTTTTATTATAAAAGAATATATAAAAAGAGTAAGTTACATTTTGCTTTAGTAAATAGTATAATTTTGAATTAGAACATGCAACATAATGATTTGTGATATTGTTGTCTTAATACCACCATCAAAATATATTTTGAATTATCGTAGAATATATGTTACATAAGTTTTTCTTTACTTATTTTTGCATGCAAAAAAAGACTTAGATTGTATATCACACAAACACTTAATAATTCAGTATATAAGATGGAAAGAGTATCAACACATACTTCAATCACAAGATACAATCCATATAATCACTCCTTAATTTTTCCTTTCATGTATATTCTTTTATGTGTATAAATATTGTCGATTCTCATTGTCAATAAACATATCATTTCATAACATAATATGGCATCAAAACTTTGATCTGAAAAAATATTTTCTTTCTCTTTGTTCTTCTTCTGTGTTGAACGCCTATCATCCTTATTCTTTGTTGAACGCCTATCATCCTTCTTCTTCTGTCTCTAAACCTATGGCGAATGATAACACAAATCCAACATCTTCTGCTGAAACCACCACGGTTTTCAGTCTTAGAGATCCATCATTAAACCTCTTTTCGGTGAATATGTCTAACATCACCAAACTCACCAAAAACAACTACATCATGTGGAGTAGACAAATAAAAGCCTTCCTTGAGGCTCATGACCTTGAAGGCTACATCGATGCCTCAACTGTGATTCCCAACGCTATTGATGGACAAACGACACCAAACCCTGCATTTGGACCATGGAGACGTCAAGATAGGCTACTCTAGAGTGCCTTGATTGGAGCAATCTCACTGCCTCTTCAATCGATTGTGTCCAGTGCCACAACAACTTGTGAAGTTTGGGATCTACTCACCACATCCTTTTGTAACCCGACTTGTGGTCACATCCGCCAACTAAAGTACCAAATCAAGACATGCGTCAAAGGTACCAAATCCATAAGTGAATACCTTCGTCTTATCAAATCCAAAGCCGATGACCTTGCCTTGCTCGGAAAACCTTTGGATGCGGAAGATCTCACGGAAGAGATACATAATGGGCTTCCTGAAGAATTCAAACCTGAAGTAGATGCTAACAATCGGAGAGACACAACAATCTCATATCCAAATTTTCATGAACGTCTCCTTAACAGAGAAGCAAAGATACTCTGTACTGAGACACCACCAACTGCTGTTGTACCAATCATTGTCAATATTGTTGGTCCTCGCCCACGCTCTCAACATCAAAACAATTAGAAGCAACAAAATGCTCGCAAATTTCCCTCTAGAAACTATCAAGGCAACACAAACATGCCCCCACGTCCTTACTTAGGTCGATGCCAAGCATGTGGAGTCCAAGGCCATAATGTCAAGTACTGCCCCGAGTATTGCATTGTTCGTGGCTCGCAAGCAACCCAGTGGCAGTCATCACCACATAACCAAAACTGATGTCCCTCTGCAGCACAACAACCATGGCATCCGACTGCAAATGAATCCATGATCACATGGGATACTTCAACTTAGCTTCTAGACTCAGGGGCCTCGCACTTTATGACCTTCGACCTCACCAACCTGTCACTACATGCTCCTTACAATGGTGGTGATGACGTTATCATAGGTGAAGGATCTGGTCTCCCAATTTCACACGCCGATTCTTCCCTAACCTCATTTAAACAACCTTTTTTCTTAATAATGTTCTTTACGTTCCATCTCTTGACAAGAATCTCATATCTGTTTTTCAACTATGTCGAGCTAATAATGCATTGGTTACCTTTACACCAACCTTTTCCAGGTATGGGACTTGAGCACGGGGGCTTTCGAGTGGAAGGCAAACCTAAAGATGTCAATTACCAGTGGCCGAAACTTAGATCGTCCAAGCCACCTTCTCTTTATTTTGCTTTTGTTATCAAAACTTCTCTATCAAATTGGATTTCCTGTTTGGGCCATCCAGCTTTACCTATTTTAAAAACTATGATTTTTCAAGTTTCGTTACCATTATCATCTATTGTTTTAATAAAAAAAACTTGTAGTTCTTGCTCTAGTAATAAAATGCATAAGCCTCCTTTTGGTTAATCAATCTTAAGTCTTCAAAACCTCTTGATATTGTGTTTTCAGATGTGTGGACATCTCCACTACTTTCTGTCAATGGTTTTAAATACTACATTATTTTGTCGATCATTTTACACAGTATACTAAGTTTTACACACTGAAACAAAAACCACAAGTTTAAGAAGTTTTACAAAGTTTAAAGCCTTGGTAGAAAATCAATTTGATTCAAAACTAAAAAAATATTTTTACTGATAACAGTGGTGAATATATAGCTTTATCGAGTTATCTTCAACTCATGGGATATAGCATCACACCACCCCACCTCATACACCTAAGCATAATGGAATTGCAGAACGCCGTCACCGATATATAGTCAAGACTGGTTATCTCTATTAACCCACACTTCAATGTTTAACTCCTATTGGACATTGCTCTTGCAATTGCAGTGTATTTGGTGAACTGAATATCCACTCAAAATATTACTCTCAAGTCTTCTTTTGAATGTCTTTTTGGTGTTGTACCAAACTAATCTAAACTAAGGATATTAGGATGCTTATGTTTTTCGTGGTTATGTCCTCATGCCACAAATAAATTGATTCACAATCCACTCCTTGTGTCTTTTTAGGTTACACAACGACACAGAGTGCATACTCCTGCTTAGGTCGCTCAACATCTCGTATTTATACATTTTGTCATGTTACATTTCATGATTATATGTTACTCTTGCAATTGCAGTGTATTTGGTGAACTGAATGCCCACTCAAAATCTTGCTCTCAAGTCTTTTTTTGAATGTCTTTTTGGTGTTGTGCCAATCTAATCTAAACTAAGGATATTAGGATGTTTATGTTTTTCGTGGTTATGTCCTCATGCCACAAATAAAATTGATTCACAATCTACTCCTTGTGTCTTTTTAGGTTACACAACGATACAAAGTGCATACTCATGCTTAGGTCGCTCAACATCTCGTATTTATACATTTTGTCATGTTACATTTCATGATTATATGTTTCTTTTTTGCATTACCTAATGAAGTAACCTATGTTTCTCCTGATGTTGTTGCTAACGCAGATAACACTAATGCTGATAATCCACAAGTTTCTGTTATTCCACTTGTCTCTTCGCAAGTCTTTCCCAAGAACAATGTGCCGACACCTGTGACTGCAATGGAGCATTCTACACCACCAGCAACAAAAACAACATCTCTGCAGCAACCAGAATTTGTTGTGCCTCCACCACTTCCATCTTCCTCAAAAAAAAACACTGATGACAACTCTGTTTCAGCACCCTCACCTTAGCAAGCTCTTACTCGAGTGTCTACAAGACAACATAAACATGTCCAGAAACTGAATCTTCGAGCAACCACACCCATAGACACATAACTATTCCCACTACCGTTGCTAAATCTCTCAAGGATCCTCAGTGGCATAAGGCAATGTATGAGGAGATTGATGCTCAGCTTTGAAATCACACATTGGATATAGTCTCGCCAACATTGCCGGTTGTAAGTGGGTTTTCACGATAAAAAGACATGTTGATGGTTCTATCGATAGGTTCAAGGCCCGGCTCGTAGCAAAATGATTCAACCAACACCCTAGAATTGACTACCATGAAACCTTCAGTCCGTAGTCAAACCACCCACTATTAGGTTTGTTCTCAGCGTCTTAGTCTCCAACAATTGGCCAATACATCAATATGATGTCAATCATGCTTTCCTTCAAGGGAAACTTGAGGATGAAGTTTATATGATGCAACCTCCTGTATTCACTAATCAAGACAACCCAAATGGATTTTGTAAACTTCGTAAAGCAGTGTATGGTTGAAAACAAGCTCTTTGTGCCTGGTACAACGAGGTAAGATCATTTCTTATTCAGTATGGCTTTACCAACTCTCTCTCTAATGCAAGCCTCTTTATCTACAACCACGATGGGATATCCTCTACATGCTTGTCTATGTAGATGACATCATCTTTACCGGAAACAACAACACTAAGCTGCAACAATTCATACAATCTCTATCTTCTCAATTCTCTTTACAAGACTTGGGAAATTTATTTTATTTTCTAGGTATGGAAGCCTCTCGTACATCTAAAGGTCTTCTACTGACTCAATCACGGTATATTGCAGATTTACTTACAAGGACAAAGATGGCAGATGCTAATCCCATTACAGCACTGATGTGTCCTAACACGCCTCTCACTCTCAAAACTGGAGAACCAATGAAGGATCTAACAATATACAGAACTGCAGTCGGAAGCCTCTAGTACCTATCACTAACTCGACTTGACATCTCTTTCACTGTCAACATATTCTCTCAATATATGCACATGCCTACCGACGTACACTAGCAAGCTATTAAGCGTCTACTGAGATACTTATCAGGAACAAGGAAGCAAGGAATCTATTTCTCCAGCAGCAATCAACACTCACTACATGCTTATACAGATGTTGACTGGGCCGGAAACAAAGAAGACTATAGCTCCACTGGCGCCTACATTGTCTACCTTCAGAGACACACAATTGCTTCTTCCTACAAGAAGCGAACCGGTGTGGCCAGATCATCCACGGAAGCCGAGTACCGGTCTCTAGCATCAACAACAGCCGAGATATGCTGGATCACATATCTCATAACTTGGAATCAATATAATCGAAATGCTTGTTATACATTGCGAGAACATTGGTGTCACCTACCTAGCTGAAAATCCCGTGTTTCACTCGAGGATGAAACATCTCGGAGTTGACTATCCCTTTGTGTGCCATCAAGTCCAGAATAAGAACTTTCGTGCCTCATATATAGCATATGTTGATCAACTCGCCGATGCTCTCACCAAGCCCCTACACGCTCCAGATTTCAGAACATGTGTACCAAGATTGGCCTTGTCAATGGTGGTCCATCTTAAACGGGCGTATAAGATATAGAAAGAGTATCAACACATACTTCGGTCCCAAGATACAATCCCTATAATCACTCCGTGTATATAGTCTTTCCTTTCATGTATATTCTCGTTTGTGTATAAGTATTGTTGATTCTCATTGTCAATAAACATATCATTCCATAACATAATACATTATTTATCAAATCTCATTTTATGGCTAGAATAAATCTATAATTCTATATTTTTATGTACGATGGTTATGGATCGTCTTATCCTTCATTTATTTTTCATTAACTATACACAACAAAAAAAGTTTACAAAAAAAATGAGGATGGAATGGTGGTGCACACATGTCTTTCTTTTTCTTCTTTTCTCACACCCAATTTCTTTTCGTTCATCTTCTTTTCCGGTGGCATTATTGAATGGTGGAACCTAAACCAACCGGCAAAAACTAGGCTCTTCCTTTCAGTCCAAAGGGCGAGCTTTTCATCCATCTATCTTTAGATTTTGTTTTCGCTTTTGGGTTTTGCAAGGAAGGTTTGTATTACTGTTGCCTCAGCTCCAACCCGTGAAGTCTCGGCCTAGTTTAATAATCCCCTATTTTGTTTGAGATTTATTTTAATTTTTGAAAATATGCTGTACAACAAGCGTAAGAATAGAGCTAGAGATTACTTGCAAATGCAGTGAATCACCATAAATGCAGGGTTGGTACTATGCTATTTTTATCAATAGAACCTAACATTTCTCTTTCATATTGCATTACAAAATAAAAATTTCAAAACCTAATTTGATCCTCTCCTTAATCACTTACGTATTTGTAGATTACATAGCTCTCTTCCTACGTATGTCGAATGATAACACATATAATTCAAATATGAAATTTTGTAGATTGATTTATATCTAAAGTTAGATTATCAAAGATTAATAAAATAGTATAACATGATTTTTATACTATATGTGACTATAAATAGAACAACGTCTGTTTGTCATCGCGTACCCTCTGGTATTGAGAACAAAACCGGAACAAGCAAGCTCTAGTTGTTATTCAATACATTATAAAAATAATGGTGTTTTATTCTTATCATTGAAATTTGATAATTGATCGAAAGTAATCTAATTACCAAAAGGAAATGAACTTTTGACAAGTTGTAATTGCAAAAGCCTATAAAAAGTAAAGAGAATTCTAGTTCGCAATATTATTTTCATTTATTCTATAAATCTTTGTCAACTTTGATAAGACTATGACACATGGGAGTACATTAGCTCTACTGCTCTAGGATCCAGCAACATCAATTAATCCAATCCAATTATATTTCAAAACCCAAACCCCACGAAATACATATATCAGATTGGTAAACTTGCTCAGCCACTTTAATACAGTACTTAAAGCAAGCGTCATGTCTGAAACCCTAGTCTACATGTGATGTGTATTTTTGGTTTGCCTTAAATCACATCTAAAATGTACATTAGCCGCATCAAAATGGACTATCGTTAATTAAACAGTGGAAGTATAGTCAACTTACCGTCAAATTCATATTTACCATCACATTGTAGTTTCTACAAAGGATCATACTAGTGATGTTTTTCATTCAAAACCAAAAATTTAAGTTCTCTACGAAAATTGTAAAACTGTGTTTTCTTTTATAAAAAAAAAGACAAAGTTAATTTTAGGTATATTTATATAAATATTATAATTATGTCATTATTAAGAATAAAATTGATGGCCTTTTTTTTTAAATATTAGTAATCAAATGTTATTTAAAAAAAATAGAATCTAGACGTTGCATAAAGATGTAAATACTAAGAACATTTCTAACCCCCTTTAGGGAGTTTAAAATCAAATTTGCTCAAAATCCACTCTATTTTCCCCTCAATTATAGAATAAAAATGAGTTTCTTCCATAAATAAAATAAGACATTTTTTATTTTATCATTACTCCAATTTTTATTCCAAAATGAAGTTAGATTAGAGTAAAACTTAATGAAAATATACTATTTAAAAGAAAAAAAATTACATTAAAATGCTCTAACTATAAAAACAAATACTATTTAGATGAAATATCTAATGTATTGAGATGCTACATTTAGATGTTACATTAAATATAAAAACTAACATGGCCTTAACTGACAATAAACATTTTTTTTGATTAACCAGGTGTTGAGCTTACGCCCCACCATCTAGGTCCGGTGCCAGCCTTTGCATGTATCGTTTAGGGTCCTGGGCACGCATCCCCCTCCCCGCGAGTCGAACAGTTGACTTCTCAGTTTGAGTCCCCCAGCTCGGGGCAGGTACCACTGGACTACGAGGTCATGGGTACACAATAAACATATTTTTGGTAAGCGTAAACAATACTTTCAAAAGTTTATGTGGACTAGTGAGCATTAATATATAACGTATACACTATATTCAACATTAATATATAATGTATTCGCATGAATGTATACATAGTCCTTTTTATCAAAATATATATATATATATATATATATATATATATACATAGTCCACATTATAAGTGAACATGTCATTAAGTAAGAAAACTTCGAGGGAATAATAATGGAAATGCAGTTCAAAAAATTAATGGAAATGCGGGCTACATCAGTACTATAAGATTCTTTTCATGTAAATAGTATTAATAACAAGTGAAAGAGAACGAATCCAATGCAAGTGAACGTTTTTAACCTTTTTTGCATGAAGTTTTCTCCACTGTTTTTTAGGTCAAGAATAAAAGACATTGAACGCGTAATATGGGCTGCCAAGGTATCCTATGCTAGAAGGGCTGAAATGACAACTATACATATACTTTAGTAGGTTATTTCAAATAATTTTAGTATTAATATTAAAAATAATTTAATAATAATTAAACAGTTTTTTTGTCAACATAATTAAACAGTTTATTAAAAAGAAATTGCATCACTCATGAAAAGACTAGTGCATATCATAGATATTATCATATATATGACTGTGTCATTTAAATAAACAGAAAATAAAAAAAAGTTATGACTTTTTACAGAGCGCAAATGAAGCCGTAGAAATGTGTTTACCCACACATGAAATAATAAGAAAAAATTAATTATGGGGTAAAAAAGAAGAACTAAAACTGGATTGATTAAATTTATGTAATGTAGATTTGTTTTCCTTTTGCTTCATACAGTCTCAACAGACTTACTAGTCAGGCACCTCCACAACCGGTTTGCTTTGATTTAAACAATCAATATGGTGGATAAATCATTAGTATTAAAGAATAGGGTCGAAAGCTATTTAATTTCTTAAAGAGTGTGTAATTAGTTCCGTACAAATCTTTAATTTACCTAAAAAAATGCTTAGTTAGACAAATTTTAAGCACAAAAAAAAAAAGCTTAGTTAGAATAAAGCTAATGACTTTATTTTTTTATTATTATTCTCCATGTCCTTCGACGCGGTTTTGACTTATTTTTCCGTCCTGCCTCGTTAATTATGGCGGGGAAATTAAAAAACCCGTAAAAGAAGAAAATTATAAAAATTAAAAGAAAAGAAAATCGAATAAACTTGGCGCGAAGAGAGCTACTTTGTGGCGGCTGTGTATGTTTGTGTGAGAGTTTTGTCCGCGTCATCGCTGAACATGTGTACGCCGAATTAATCCACTTGCATATAAATGACACGTCATTACGTGGGTTTATTTAATGGATTTTCAATTTTTCATAATGAATGTTGAGACGTAGCCATTCGTCACCTATGACGCCGCAAATTAATTATAGTAAGTATATATGTAAATATTTTTTGTTGGAAAAAGAAGCTCACCAAACCCCATATATAATTTCGTAAAGAAAAGGATGTTTAACTCTGGAAAGTGCATTTTGGTTTTGTCATTTTAGTTTAAAAAACCCATTTTTTAGATAGAATCAAACCAAAAGAACATTTATAATTGTTTCTCTGAAAATTGTTTTTCTGATGTCTAAGAATTAGAAAATCCTAATCAACATTTTCGGCAACTTTTTAAAAACATAAATGACATAAAAACTGTATATTACATATGCGAAATAAATGTAAAATTTTATGCATTTATAGCAGATAAACAATTTTTTTTATCGTCAAATTAACAAAATGTTAGAAAGAATCCTAATAATGAATAACTGTATATTACATATACAAGAGAAATGTACAATCTCTCTATGTATTTATAGTGGATATATGATTTATTCTATTGTCAAATTAACAAACGCTTGAAAGAATCTTAATTTTGGCGTTAGATTCATATATATAAATTTAATTTAATTAACAAATGATACGTTGGTAACGAAGAAAATATATAAAATGGCATGAATAACTGTATATTACATATTCGAGATAAATGTACAATTTATTCTATCGTCAAACTAACAAAATGCTAAAAAGAATCTTAATTTTGGCTTTAGACTCGTATGCTATAAATTAATTTAATTTAATTAACATATGATAAGTTGATAACTAAGAAAAATATATGAAAAATGTCATGAGTCATGACTTTCTTATATTTTTGATTACTGAAAAAGTGTATCCAATGAAGTCCAAAAAAAAATCAAATTCTTAAATAGTGGTTTGAAATTACCTTCTTCAGGACCCAAAAGCCCAATATTGTCAGCAAAGCCCATATTTTTATTAAAATTTGTTATAGAAATGACTGCTACATGCGAGATCTTTTCCATCAGCATATTTCAGAATCTATACGAGTTTACAAATTTTCAACAGAATAATTTACACAATGTACAGTCAAACCCCTAATCTATTTGAAAAAGCCACATCATTGAGCTTACACTTTATTCATGTAATATATACCTTATAATAATACTTCATATACTGTTTTGTTGTGTGTGGCATATGTTATTTTTCTTGATCAAACACTAACCCAAGTAACTACCAAGGAGTGTCTGAATCAAGAGCAACAACTTCAATCAACTTACTCGAAGCCCATTTCATGGCAGCTTCTGTAATCTTGTTCTCTTCAACTACAATCTTCTTCAAGCATTGTGACTTCATAACAAAAGCCTCCACTTCATGAGCCTGAATCAATCGACAACTTGCAATGTCTAAACTCCTCAACTTCACACAACTTTTGTTCAAAGAAACCAACACTGAACCTGTCAAGTTCTTGCATCCTCTCAAATCCAACTCAACCAAGACATCGCAAGAAGCTAACATCGAAACAACTTCTTTGTCGAACAACCACTCGTTAGACGACAGTCCCAGTTTCCTTAACCTCCCCAAATGCTGTCCTAACGTCGCCAACAAACCTGGTTCTCTCTCAACCGCGTCCCAGCTACGCAAAGAAAGCTCTTCAAGACTCGAACTAAAGCTTATAGCTAAGACCTTTAGACTATGACCAGTCACAAAGTAACAGCTTGTAAGCCTAAGAGTAGATAAAGATTTGAAATTCGCAGCGAGAGAGACAAGATGTTCGTCCATTAAATCCAAAGGTAGACGCAAATCTAACGTCTTCAAAGTATCATTACATCTAGAATTGTTCATGAAATGAGCCAATCCATCTTTGTTACCACCATCATAGATCAACAGAGACTTGAGAGATTCACAAATCTCTGAAACTTTCAGCAGAACCAAGTCAACTATATTCCTACATGTCCTAAGCTCAATCTCTTCAAGATTGTTCAGACACAAACCGAAAAACTCTGCTTCTCCAATGGTTCCACATGATTTCAGACACAGTTTCTTGAGCTTTCTGCATCTCTTCCATAACCAAGTAACTCCGGTATCGTCTGATTGGATTCCGGTTAACGAAACCGACTCCAAACCTAATTCGATAACTTCCGGGTTTGGGTTTGGCCCGGTTAAGGAACCTGAAGAGTTTCTCGAGCAGACGTCGACCGATAAGTCCTTGAGAGATGGAAAGGAAGCAACCCAGGTAAACGAAACGGGTCCGAACAATTTGAGAGAGAGAGAAGTGAGAGACAAGGAAGTAGAGAGGGGAAGCAAGGAAGATGGAGAAAGCGGGTTGACCAAGAAACATAGTTTCCGGAGTTTGAAGCAGCAAGAAGAGACGATCGCGATGAGATGATCGTTGAAATTCGATTCTGCCGGTGAAGCATCGGAAACAGAGGGAAAAGGAATCGGAGTTTTGGGGTCAAAGACGAACCAGAGGGAAGAGAGAGAAGGGTGGTTGTGGAGGATGGAGGGCAAAAGGGTAATTACTGAGCTGTCGTGAGGGCTGACTCGTAAGGACATGGAAGTCTTCGAAGCTCTGTAGAGACGAAGCCATCGCTTGGAGACAAGGGGAACTGATTCGAAAGTAGGTAACGAAGAGGATGATGGTAATCTTGTAAATATCTCGTGGAGAATCTCGTCGAATAGTATTTCCTCCATTTTTGGTGAAAGTTTCTGACTTTTGAAATCGAATTGAACAGAGGAAGAAGAAGAAGAAAGAAGAGTTTTGTTTTTTTCAAAAAAGGAAAGAAGAGTTTTGTTTGAGGTATGGACGTTATGTGTTCCTCTTTCGTGCCGTGGCTTTGGTTTTTCCGGACACTTGTGTTTTTGATTCTTCGGTCACGCAAGAGACACAAAGAGTTGATAAAACTGAGTTGTGTTGTGTCTGAAACGCTCTCATTTAATACCATTAACTTTATTTTACATCTTTTTAATAATAAAAGTTAATAACGTAAAGTTTTCTGTTCTAAAGAACCGAATGTTTTACTCTTTCCCGTTCAAATTACTCCTTCCATTACATTATAAGTAAACAAAAATATACTACTATTATACTATCTCCTCATTTGATGTATAACTATTTAAACAAAAATAATTTTAAAAAATATCTATTAGTTAATTAAAAAGGTAAAAAATATTATGTTGAAAATTGCATTAAAAACGTAAAATTACATATATTTGAAACAAGAAAAAATTGATAGAGGGACACTTATTTAAAAACAGAGGGAATATATGATGTTTTAGAAAATTTATGTTATTTCCAATATAAAATGTTTTGAAGTTTTAAAGTTATTCCCTCCATTACATTATAAGTGTTACTTTAACACATTTCACCTAAGTTAGGAAAATGAGAAAATATACTACTATACCCTAATTTAATGTACAACTATTTAAATGATTTTTTTGAAAAAAACATCTATTGATTAACTAAAGGGGTAAAAAATTATATGTGAAAAATTGCATTAAAAACGTAAAGTGACACTTTTTCTAAAACAAGAAAAAATGGTAGAATGACAGTTATTTGAGAACACCGAGGTGGCCTAGCGGCAGTACTCAGGTTGTTTCTCACACACGACTACCCGAGGTCGCCAGTTCGATACTTAGGGACAGCGGGGTGGTACTGGGTTAGCTAAAAAACCAGTACTCGCAGATGGCCTGGGCTACTAAGTGTCCTAGAGGTTTCTCGGGTACATTCTATGGTTTCTGGCGAGGTGGCCCTTCGGAGTGAGCCCAGTCACTATAAAAAGTTCAACCTATACAGTTTTGAGAACACCGAGGTGGCCTAGCGGCAGTACTCAGGTTGTTTCTCACACACGACTACCCGAGGTCGCCAGTTCGATACTCAGGGACAGCTGGGTGGTACTGGGTTAGTTAAAAAACCAGTACTCGCAGATGGCCTGGGCTACTAAGTGTCCTAGAGGTTTCTCGGGTACATTCTATGGTTTCTGGGGAGGTGGCCCTTCGGAGTGAGCCCAGTCACTATAAAAAGTTCAACCTATACAGTTTTGAGCCGACGTAGGTGGCCTAGTGGTTCCTGCGAAATCCGCTCACACACGACTACCCGAGGTCGCCAGTTCGATTCTCGGGGAAAGCGGGGTGGAACTGAGTTAGCTAAAAAATCCTGTGCTCGCAGATGGCCCTTGTGAGGGGGTTTCTCGGGCACGCCTTGGGGATTTCTGGCGAGGTGGCCCTTCGTGGTGAGCTCAGTCACTATAAAAAGTTCAACCTATACAGTTTTTTAACCAGCGCTTGTGGGCTGGTGGTAATGGAACCTCGGCTGAGGTGCCCGCCACCCGACTTCGAGTGCTGGCCACAGCGGATTTAACATGGTTTCCGTTTGGCCCCCAGGACCGCCTTCGGGTGGATAGTCGGACGCCCAAATAGTGTCCGGAGACCTGAGTTATCAAAAAAAAAAAAAAAAAAAAAACAGAGGGAGAGAGCATATGATGCTTTAGAAAGTTTATGTTGTTTCAAATATAAAATGTTTTGAATTTTTAAGTTAACTTTAACTTTATTAGAATATGTTCCACCAATTAAATTTTATATTTTTTATAATTGGTTGAATAACTTTAAAATTATATCTTTAAAAACATTTTTTAGAAAAAAAAGTTTTTTAATCATTCTGCACTAAGCCAAAATATCATATATTTTAAAAAGTAGAGTCTTCTGCACTAAGTCAATTTCATTATCACAACAACAATGAGCTCCTGAAATTGAAAAATTGATCATTGTCGTCACTTGTCTAGAATCCTCTGTGTCGATGACCGTCAAAATGGCCACCATTGTTTGGGTAGAGTCATCCATTGCACCTCTTCAACAATACACATAAAGCTTCTTTCAGGAAACTCTCCTTGGCTCAAACATGCTCAAGAATATGTTTCGATTTACGAAGTTTCTTTTTTAAAGATGAGTTTTGATACAATCTTCCTAAAGTTCCTTCTTGTGAGAAACAAAAATCGGCAAGCTTATTCAAGCCTAAGCTGGAGAATAGGGGACAAAGCGAGTTCGTAAAATTGTTTTTAGGAATGGATAACAATTATGTTAACCGACAATTTCAGTTATCTAATATTAATTATGTTTTAGCGGAAGCTCACTTTTTTATTGATGTATGAGATATATATATTTGGTAGATCTTACAAATAAGGTGCAACTAATAGATAAATATTTGATAAGATGTTACAAAATATGTATTTGATAAACTTTCTACATTGTTTTTGGAATATGTGTTTTGTTAGATGTTACAAATAGGGTTTGTTAATTGTTACATGGTCTGATACATCATTTGTAAGTTGGTATAAAGTTTCTCATGTGATACATGATTTATTAATGTATTCATTGTTTGTTATCCATACAACCAACACTGGAACAATAATAGAAGTTGGCTAACTATGAAAATGATTAAGAGGAGAAGGGCAGCTGAAGATTGGTGTCGGAAATGTAACTTGTGCCGGTTGAGAAATCTGACAACAAAATTGACAAATCCAACGAGCTTATATAGAGGATCCAATTTCCCATCAAACTGATGTGAATATAAATAAGAAAAATGTGTTGATTGATTTATTTTGCTGGGTAAAAATAGAATTGAGTTTTGGCTAGAAAGAGGACTGTGCGAATATGAGAGGAAGAAATAATTGTATGACGAAGAAAGAAAAGGTAAATATAGGTATTCTAGGAAGATTGAGACATAAAACCTACAACAATATACCCTTACATTAACTCACTTCCCTAACATTGCTTCCATTCATGTGTATTTGGCTGAATGTCTCTTGTTTAGAAAATGATAAACTATATACCAATGATGTTTAGAAAAGAGCAAATAACAAAAAAAGCCAAAGAACAAGCAACTAACAAAAAACTAAACTCAAATTTAACCTCTGTAAGGTAAAGTACATTCATTCTCCTTTGCTCCCATAGTTAACCACAAATTTTGACTCAATCTTCTTGTATTGCATAGGTATTATAATTTGAAACAAGTTATAAAAAACATAGATAGGAAATATGAAGGTGTTTAATTGTAAGTGATAAGTTATAAGTATGATATGTACTCCACTTAAGCTTCTTTACACTCAATTTCACTAAGAAATTGTTCTATTTATCACCACTCTACCTCTGAATATATACATCCATCCACTGCTTTTAACACATTAAAACTTTATTCATATATTGAATTAGTTAACTCTTATATAGGTCAATGATTTGGCCACTAGTGTTAAATTCTATTTAAGAAGCAATTGATGACACTTTCATTACAAAGACATCGTGAGCAATTTCTACAAGAATATGAAACCTCGAAAACCTTCCACCAAGACAGAACATCAAACTTCACTCCAACATGGTTCTCATATTGGCAAATACTCTCTCTGAAATAAGTATCCAAATCATCTTTTACTTCTTGAATTACGATTTGATCAACCAACTCCATGTAATCCATCAATTTTCATATCCCAAATCATCAATCAAATTCAGAGTGTCATAACACCTAAAGGCAAACTACCTCTTGTCAACTTCCCTGAATTAATCCTCGCTTCAAGCGACATAAGATTGGTTTTTATTCATCTTATATAGGAAAAAACATCACGAATTGTAGAGAGATAAACACCGACATCAACCAAACCTTCTTTTACTATCAAATTTATTATAATTTCACAACTTTTGTATGCATAAAATCCCCGTTCATAACCAAATCATCATTTTAAATTAAAGAGAAACTAATTTTAAACTTCTTAAGAGCCGACTATTGGTCAGTACATTGTCAACAGTGATGCATAAAAATTAGTTAATATCCCACTCAACTAAACAATTTAGCAGATTGATTAAATGGTCTGACCTTTGTGATATGTGATGTATTTCAAGTCAACAGCTTCCTCAGTTTCCAAGTTGCATCAGTGAAGTGTATTGTGATCACCATATAACTAGTACCTATACAAAACCAAACAAACAAAAAGTTAGTCTTTAAGTATATGATAAAAATTAACAAATACTATGATCACCATTATCAGTGGTTTACGCAACCCATATATCGATTGTAAGAGACACTCCATGTTTATTAACTGAGAACCATGCCTTCAATGATGCTTTATTCCTTACAAACATTTTAACAATATCTCTTGTTGCAGTCCTCTGTGGGTGTGGTTTGTACAAGTTGAATTTATTGCAGAAACATTTTCATGCTATGCTTTCATCTTGTTTGTAGCTTCCCTGAACACAATTTAAAACCTTGGCATACTTAAGATTTCAATCTTCATTAATTACACACTGAGTACGAACTTGTACATTTTCAAATGCTATGAAATGTTTGCTGATATAAAGAAGTTTATACAGGTTGGACATGCCATATGTAGTTGGACAAGTGAAAGTCGTCTTCCAATATTGACATATTCATTTGTCATGATTGTCTTTCATCCTTTTGTTAGGATGCGCTCAAGGCGGAGCTTGCTGACAACTAGGAGGCGTCCAATCGGAAAGTCTCCTTAGAGGGCAACCTCAAACAATTAGAAGTCGACTCGAAGACCAAGGATGAGAAGATTAAGAAGCTCAAGGCTTTTGAGGCCGGTCTTTGTTCTTGTATCAAAGGGGTGGAGCAGCAATTCAAATTGGCTAACGTCACCGCCAAACAACGCAAGGCTGGGTTCATAAGGGATTTAACCGGTACTCAGAAGTAGAACGAGAAGCTCAACAATAGACTTTGTAAGACCCGATCCTGGCCTCTCGATCCAATTGGACCTGTGGACTTACTTTAGATTTTTCATTGCTTGTTTGATTCATTTTTAAGTCTTTCATTAACTAAGTCATATTCATATATGAGATTCATAAACAATTGATAGATATCACAACGAATAATAAGTTTATTTGTATCACTCATAAATATGTGATCCAATACATAGTATCTTAACAGTCTCATAAACAATAACTAGTTCTTCCCTAACTTCATCTAGCCACACGCCACACAGCCTCTCACTGACTGAGTCTTCATGGCTCCTTGGCTTGATCACAACCAGCCTCAGTTCCTGAAACCATAGCCCATAAGCTTTAATCATAACCGAAGTCAGAACGGATAGATTCTACAATGCTTGGCTTGGTCCCTAAAACTATGATAAACCTCAATCAAGACAATCATATAATAAGTCGGACCTATCTAGCATACCCTAAGTCAATCATCCAACCGCCTCACATGACTTAAAATAGATAGAAAGTCCAGTTAAAACAAACAGAAACACAATCAGAACCGTATCGCCCAAAGACCAGTTCGTCCATCCGAGAAACGTCTAGGTACGATCGACCATTCTTGAAGGCCCAATAGACTTCCTTACCTGATCCAGAACTGGGCCTGGATCCATACAACCGAGTAAGGCCCAAGCCCAATCTGGATGGCCTTACAACCGATCATACCTTGCGACTCATTACTCCGATTAGACAACCGTGTACATATCCTAGCTTTACAAGCCATGGACTGATCTATATGGACCGGAAAGAACCTGCATCCAATGGCATCGTTGGAACTTGCACCCTTTGGTAACTTGCACCCTTTGGTAACTCGCACCCTTTGATCAATGACACCCTTTGGTCTATGGTACCTTCTGGTACTCGTAGCTCTTGGTATCTCTTACCTTTTGGTTACTCGTACTCTCTGGACTCTCATGAATCTTGGCAACTCATGATCTTTGGAAACTCGTACCCTTTGTAAATTCGTACCATTTGGGACTTTCCAACCGTTCAGCCCAACCGCCCATTCATTGGCACGATCCAGACTGATCCGTATAACCGACCCATGGTCTAGTTAGCAGTTAAGATGTTGATGGGCTAGGAATAAGGACAAAACCCTTAGATCCCACCATCACATCATTTCGTGTATAACCAGAAGGAGAAGATGAAGAACGAATTGAAATGGATTAAGAGAAACGAATGAGACTATGGAATCGACCAGACCATCGGTTTGGCCACAAGGGCTAACCATATGGACTGATGAACCCACGGCCCATATCTTACCTTGGAAACCACGTTAGGTTCTTCCATGTTCTTCCCCTTATCAGCCTTTACCATTCTTGATCGAAGATGGTTACACAAACGATCTTAGTCGCCAGAAAGAAAATCACCACAATCAACTTTGTTATTTGCTGAGAACTCTCTCTTTCTCTCTCTCACACGTTTTTCTCTGAGTATTTTACACTGAAACTGAATGATAAAAACAAATGGAGAGTCCCCCTATTTATAGAGAATAAGTCTTGCCCCACGAACATGCATGACTTGTTAGCGAATGGGCATGACTTGGTTGATAGGTAGCACCTCTTGGTCGCTTGCATCCCTTCGCCTGCATCTGACCCTTCTTGGGTCGATACCAATCCCAAACATAGAACCACACCCACCAGGCTTAGCCCATGACCTTACCAAAGGGTAAACCAGGCCCTAGCCACCATGGACGGACCACTCGGCCCACCACCGGCCCGGACCCGAACCAACTACCCAATACCCGAACATTCCGTCCAGTTGAGTGGAGATGACCCACAGCTGGTCAGGCTAAGTAAGCTGGTAGCTCAGCTGAATGAGCTGACTTAAATAGGGCTGGGCTAGGCTGAGCTTGGTCAAGCTATGTTTAGCTGGTCGAGCTAGCCGTTTACTTCGTCCAACTACCAAAACAATCGTCTAGCTCCTTTAACTTGTTTCTTTCCCTCTCATTTGGTTAAGTCCTTATATACTTAACCCTATCCTGACCATGGAACGCCTGCCTAGTGATCAGAGTGATCTTCAGCTCGTTTCCTTGAACCAAGGTCATTCACGTGATCCTTATTCAGGATTGGGGATGCTACATGTCTCCCCCACTTGCGATATATTCGTCCTCGAATCCGAATCAATTGTTTCCTCAGAAACAAACTGTTCAAACCATAAAATACTCAACTTTCATCCTTGCCTCTGTTTCCCAAGTGATTATCACATTCCCACTCCACTCCCACATGACCTTGATCATCTGGACTGTTTTCTTCCTTGTTGCTTTTCCATCTTATCTATTATTTGAATCGGCCTTGTCTCTAAGGTTATGTCCCTTCCTAGATCATCAGGAATAGCTGGAGTTACAACGTCTTGGTCCGACAGGCCTTTCCCGAGTTGGTAGACATGGAACACATTATGAAACACATCCATCTTAGCTGGCAAGTCTAGCTTGTATGCCACCATTCCCACTCTTTCTATGACCTTGAACGGCCCCAAGTATGTTGGATCTAATTTCCTTCTTCCAGGTAATCATCTTGAGATACACCAAGTCGCCAACCTTGAACCCGAGATCTTTCCTACGTCGATCTGCATAGTTCTTTTGGCGATCTTGTGCTTCCCTCATCTTATCCTTCACAAACTTGATCTTGCTGGTTGTCTCTTCGACATTTCCGGTCCAATCATGCTACGATCCCCGACTTAGGTCCATCAAAGGGGTGTCATGCATGGACGCCCGTACAGAGCTCCGTATGGTGACATGCCAATGCTCCTATGGAAGCTGTTGTTGTAAGCAAATTCTACCAAAGGTAGATATCTTTCCCAGAAATCACCCCAATCTAAGACACATGCTCACAACATATCTTCCAACGTTCGAATAGTACGTTCTGATTGTTCATCCTTTTGTGGGTGATAGGCGGTACTCGCGTTTACTCTTGTTCCCAGCGCTTTCTGAAAAGCCTTCCAAAAATGAGAGGTAAACCGTGGCTCCCTATCTGACACTATGCTTGTCGGGACCCCATGTAATCGAACGATCTCATCAATGTATATACGTACAATATGATCGACCCCATCTGATTTCTTGATGGCCAGAAAGTGTGCTGATTTGGTAGGCGATCTACCACGACCCAAACCTCATCCTTCTTATTCCTGATCGTGGGAAATCCAGTCATAAAGTCCAATGCAATGTGATCCCACTTCCATTCGGGAATAAGCAGGCTTTGCAATAACCCACTAGGAACCTGATGTTCTGCTTTGATGAGTTGGCAAGTAGGACACTTGGCCACACATTCAGCAACATCAACCTTCATTCGGATCCAATGATAGTATTATTTGAGGTTCTGATACATCTTGGTCGCACCAGGATGGATCGAGAATTTAGACTTATGAGCCTCCCTCATAAGTTCCTCCTTCATAACTATATCATTAGGAACGTTGATCTTTCCATTGACTAGGATAGTACCATCCTTTGCGGTCTGGTACTCCGTCCTATCATTCTGAGCAACCTTGTTCAGGTTCTAATTCTGACCTTGAGCTAACCAAATTCGGGTTAGTAGGTCGGCTTGGTTAACCGCCTTTAGTCCGATTGGCTCGCTCTCCTCGGTTAGTGCATTCAACTGCATAGCACGAACCATCCTTTCCAGCTTGTTTGCCTCCCGTTTGGCCGATACATCTGCTCGCCTTTGGCTCAAGGCATCAGCCACTAGGTTGGCCTTGCCCGGATGATAAGCGATGTCTAGATCGTAATCAACCACGAATTCCATCCACCTTCTTTGCCTTAAGTTCAACTCAGGTTGGGTGAATATACACTTTAGACTTTTACATGGAACTTGGCGCCATACAAGTATGAACGCCATATCTTTAAGGAAAATACTACCCCAACCATTTCGAGATCATGGGTGGGGTAGTTTCCCTCGTGTTTCCTCAATTGCCTTGACGCATAGGCGGTGACCTTCCCTTGTTGGCTCAGCATGCAACCTAGTCTAGTTATGGACGTGTCCGTTTCAACCACATATGTTTGGTCGGCCTCTGGAAGTACCAAGACATGTGCGTTGGTCAGCATGCCCTTTGGTGCGGAGAAGCATCTTTCACACTCTTCAGACCATGTGAACTTCACATCCTTCCCAGTCAACCGCGTCATAGGCTGGGCCAAGCTTGCTAATCTTTTCACAAACTTTCTATAGGAACCTGCTAGCCCGAGGAAGCTTCTTACTTCTGTGGCACTGCGTGGTCCTGGCCAAATTTGATTGCCCTTATATTCTCATGATCCACTGAGACGCCTTGGTCGGATACGATATGACCGAGGAACCCAATACTCTTCTGCCAAAAACTGCATTTTCTGAGTTTAGCATAAAGCTTGTGCTCTCTTAACCATTCCAACACGGCTCTCAGATGCATCTTATGAGATTAATCATCCTTGGAGTAGACCAGGATATCATCTATAAAGATGATCATTGATTCG
Organism: Moricandia arvensis; assembly: GCA_905132765.1. Lineage (NCBI taxonomy): Eukaryota > Viridiplantae > Streptophyta > Magnoliopsida > Brassicales > Brassicaceae > Moricandia > Moricandia arvensis. The sequence continues at coordinate 59,250 of CAJHQP010001213.1, read as the reverse complement.
TCCAAGAAATCTCGGAACACGCTGTTGATCATTTTCATGAATGCTGCAGGTGCATTGGTAAGACCGAATGGCATAACCACAAACTCGTAGTGGCCATACTTAGTCCTAAATGATTTTTTTCCCAACACCATTTGGCTCTATAGGAATTTGATGATACCTATAGGGCAAATCGATCTTAGAAAACCACTTGGATCCTTTGAGTTGATCCAACAACTCGTTTATTCGAGGTAACAGGTACTTGTTCTTCATAGTAACCAAGTTCAACCCTCGATACTTGATATACAGTCGCATGCTATCATCCTTCTTTTCACAAAAATGACTGGTGCACCCCATCGGAAACTACTCAGACGTATGAACCCCTTTTCCAATAATTCCTCCAATTGCTTTTCCTAGCTCGGCCATTTCGGCAGGAGCTATCCGATACAGACTCTTGGACAGTGGATCTGTCTCGGGTTCTAGTTCTATCGTGAAGGGGTCCGACCTATCAAGTGGGACACCCTGTAGCGTACAAAACACATCTTTGAACTCAGATACCACCAGAGTCCCATATAGACAATCGGACTGAACACACTCTGCAATGGTTATTGTGGCTAGAATGGCTTCACAACCTTGGTCAAGCATCCTTAGAGCTCGGACTGCTGACACCACTACACTTGGAGTCGATATTTCACATTGGAACTCGATCTGTAGACCCCCACTCTCCAATTGAACTCGACCGTTGTGGCAATCGAGAGTGGCCCCATACTTTCCTAGCAAATCCATGCCTAAGATCATATCGTGATTCTTAAGGTGGACACATATCAGGTCAACATGCAGTACCTTTTCTTGAATGAACACTGGGGCATTTATGACAAGGCCTAGCGGATGCATAACCTGGCCGCCGGCTGCATTCATTATCCCCAAATGATCACCTTTACCAAGAAGAAATGATCCTCTCTGATCAGGCCCGGGCTCACAAAACTATGTGTAGATCATGTATCGAAAAGGACCTTTGTTTCCACATTTCCAACCATTAGGTTCCCTATATGAGACCCCATGGCAAGTCCTAACCATTCTAGGTTCCAGACCAAGCATTCCCACTTAATTTAAAAAATTAAGTTCAGATTTTTACCAGTGATCGATTCAAACGATCCTAAAGCGCCGTTATCTATGGACAGATCGTACACTCGAGCAGTTGTAGTTGGCCTGCTATGGGTCGACTTGCCAGCATCCACACGACCCTTCTCTTTTCCTCCTTGCAGCTTAGTACACTCCTTCTTGAAGTGTCCGGTCTTGCCGCAATGGAAGCAAGTCGGAGAGCCGCTTCCTCCGGTCTGGCCATGTCCTTGCCTGAGTCGTTGACAGTCTCTGGTTCCATGACCCATACTGCCACATCGACCACAAGCTCCCATAGCCCTACAGAACTCACCAAAATGGTTCTTGCCACACTTAGGGTACTCGGGTTTATCTCCGGAGGGTTTACCTCTGTCCACCTGTTCCCATTTTCTCTTACGGTCATTAGTCTTGCTGGTCGGAGCAAACTGAGACCGAGTCTTAAGCTTAGCCTCCTCATCCAAGTTAGACTCCAAAGAGCCATACGTTCAAACAGTTCATTCACGATGTTGAAGGTGCGGATCGAGCAGTGAGTTCTCAGTTTGGCCCTTAGGCCTCAGATGAACCGACAAACTTGGATTGCCTCGTCCTCAAGTTCCCTCCAAAAGAACTGTCTGAGTCGATTGAACTCTTCCTCGTACTCTCGTACGGTCCTGCGGCCCTGGGTTAGGTCTAGGAATTTGGATTCCAGACGGTCCCATGCCTTTGCAGAAAAGTATTTGCAGTTGAATTCCACTTCGAATTTCGCAAAACTCTGGAGATTTCTATTGGTGCACTTATCTAAAGCCAACCACCAATTATGCGCATCCCCTTCCAGGAAGTGGATCACAATGTCCCTCTTGTAATCCTCTGTACAACGAGTAGAATTAAAGTTTCAAACCAGCCTACTCCTCCACTCATCTGCCACTATGGGATCGGTGCTACCTGAGAAGTGTCGGGTACCCAAATGGGAAATGTGTTCCAACATGCTCAGATAGTCCACCTTTCTTACATCCCTTACAGAAGGATCGATCTCGATCACCTCGGCTGTTTCCTTGATGACATCATTAGCTATGGGCGCTGCAGTAGGTGTAGCTTGACCAACGAATGATTTCACCAGAGGGGTCACCATATGGGTCACATCATCCATCTAATTGCCCATACGCTTCATGGCTTCCCACACATCCTTCATAGATGGTCCAGTGGTCTGGTTTCTTGTACCATCGACCAAGTCCGTACGTGGGTTGACAGGACGCTCGACGTTAGAGGATTCTGCTTCCTCTTTACGCTCTTGCTCCTGCTCCCCTAGCGTACCATCGACTCGCCCTTTAGTAAGGTTGGCCGGATCATCGGTTAATCCCTAACCGTGTTATCTATAACCGGATCGGTTGGTAACCCGGTTGGGCTGACCTTATCTGACCATGCTTGGCTACACTGTCCAGCCGCTACCTTATTCTTCCGGGCTCATCCAGATTTCCCCTTTTCAACCTAAGGATTCTAGACACTGTTAGTACAAAAACATAACATATCCAAAACACAACAATCCTTAGGCTAAGAAATAAAAACAACCTCACCATGAGGCCTGATCAGGTGGCTGCGTGTGTGGACTACCATAGCGCAACTATCCTAGAATCAAGCATGCTCTGATACCAACTTGTAAGACCCGATCCTGGCCTCTCGACCCAACTGGACCCGCATACTTACTTTATATTTTTCATCGCTTGTTGATTCATTTTTAAGTCTTTCATTTACTAAGTCATATTCATATGAGGTTCATAAAGAATCGACAAATAGCACAACAAAATAATTAATAAGTTTATTTGTATCACTCAGAAACATGTGATCCAACACATAGTTTCTTAACAATCTCATAAACAATAACTATTTCCTCCCTAACTTCATCTAGCCACACGCCACACAGCCTCTCACAAATTGAGTCTTCACGACTCTTTGGCCTGACCACAACCAGCCTTAGTTCCTGAAACCATAACCCACAAGCTTTAATCATAACTGAACTCAGAACGAATAGATTCTACAATTCTTGGCTTGGTCCTAGAACTATGATAAACCTCAATCAACACAATCATATAATAAGTCGGACATATATATCATACCCTAATTCAATCATCCAACCACCCCACATGACTTAGAATAGATAGATAGTCCTGTTCAAACAAACAAAACACGATCATAACCGTATCGCCCAAAGACCAGTCCGTCCATCCGGGCAACGTCTAGGTATGATCGGCCATTATTGAAGTCCGACTCAAAGGCCCAATATGCTTCCTTACCTGATCCAGCACTGGGCGTGGATCCATACAACCAAATAAAACCCAAGCCCAATCTGAATAACTTTACCACTATCAGACCTTGCGACTCATTACTTCGATTAAACAACCGTGAACATGTCCTAGCCTTACAAGCTGTGGACTGATCCATATGGACCAGACAGAACCTGCATCCAATGGCATCGTTTGGAACTTGCACCCTTTGGTAACTTGCACCCTTTGGTAATTCGCACCCTTTGGCCAATGACACCCTTTGGTCCGTGGTACCTTCTGGTACTCCTAACTCTTGGTATCTCGTACCATCTGGTTACTCGTACTCTCTGGACTCTCATGACTCTTGGCAGCTCATGAACTTTGGAAACTCGTACCCTTTGGAAATTCGTACCCTTTTAGACTTTCCAACCGTTCCATTCATTGGCACGATCCAGACTGATCCGCATAACTGACCCATAGTCTAGTTAGTGGTTAGGATGTGGATGGTTTAGGATTAGGGACGCAACCCTTGGATCTTACCATCACATCATTTCGTGTATAAACAGAAAGAGAAGATAAACGAATGGAAATGCATTAAGAGAAACATATGAGACTATGGAATCGACCAGACCATCGGTTTGGCCACAAGGGCTAACCGTATGGACTAATGAACCCACGGACCATCTCTACCTTGTAAACGATGCTAGGGTTTTCAATGTTCTTCCCCTTATCAGCCTTTCCAATTCTTTATCGGATATGCTTACACAAACAATCTTAGTCGCCAGAAAGACAATCACCACAATCGACCTTGTTCTTGACCGAGAATTCTCTCCTTCTCTATTTCTCTCTCTCACATTTTTCTCTGAGTATTTTCGTCTGAAACTGAGTGATAAAAACGAATGGAGATTCTCCCTATTTATAGAGAACGAAGGGGTAAATCTTGCCCCACGAACATGCATGACTTGTTAGCGAATGGGCATGACTTGGTCGATATGTTGCATCTCTTGGCCGCATGCATCCCTTCGCCTGCATCTGAACCATATTGGGTCGATACCAAGCCCAAACAGACACCCATACCCACCAATCTTAGCACACGGCCTTACCCAAGGGTCCACCAGGCCCTAGCCACCATGGTCAGACCACTTGGCCCACCACCATGGCCGGACCACCCGGACCCGCCCCAACTACCCAATACCCAAACACTTCGTCCAGATGAGTTAAGCTGACCCCCATCTGGTCCAGCTGAGTAAGCTGGTAGCTCAACTGAATGAGCTGACGTAAATAGGGCTGATCTAGGCTGAGCTTGATCGAGCTACGTTTAGCTAGTCGAGCTAGCCGTTTACTTCGTTTAGCTACCAAAACACTCATCAAGTTCCTTTAACTTGTTTCTCTCCCTCTCATTTGGTTAAGTCCTTATATACTTAACTCTATCCTGTGTAGAATCGAGATTCAGCAATAACAAAAGGCACAAAGTAACTCCAAGAATATGTATCTCTTTTATTAGAAATGCTTTACACAATCTCTACAGACTTGCTTGATCCGAATTACACAACTCGACACGGATCGATTTCTAACACACCCAACTTGCGTGAATCAACCCCTGTTGATCACGTCTACAAATCACTCACTCTCTGAAACCCCAAATCCCCTTTGTGTCTCTGTGAGAATTACAACATCAAAAGCCCTAACCTCATTCTAGGAGAAGGCAAGTGTATATCAAATAATCTTTTCCTATTATTTAATATATTATTTCCTATATTTTAGCATCACCAAATCTTCCAATTTGTGATCTAAATATGCTTATTTAAGGCATATTTCGTCAGCCAAATATATGGAAATATTCCACATCATCACATCTTTGATATCTCCTTTTTATTCTCCGATGCATGTGTAACACCTCATTTTCCATGTGTAACACCCGAATACGAATCAATGCTTTACCACTGCAGCAACCTATCAAGCTCCAAATTCTTGAGCTTACATTCTCCCCCTTTTTCACTGAGTTTTACAACTCAAGCTCATTAACCTCTAAGCACAATATGCTTATCTTGAACTCCCCCTGAATCAAGTATCATCTCCCCCTGCTTGTGTGAAAACTCTGTGAAAAACTTCATGATACTTGTTAAACCATCAAAACTCTCAATGCCTTCTAGTAGAAGTCCATCGAACTGGTTCTTCACCTTCAGCATATTGATTTCCAATTCGAGTGTGTGACACGTTGGTATGCTTGTGTGACTGACCTTTCGTAAACTTAGGATACAGATCCTTCTTGGCGATCCATATCTGTCCATACCTTCTGGGTTCCACATAACAAAGGTTCATCCTCCAAGCTCGCTCAATTTGATTTCTACGAGCATAGCAGTAGGCAACATTATGTCCGATCTTACCACAAAAGTGACAGCCATTCCTTTGCTTAGCAACAACTTTTATGTCTTGTACTTTTGACACTGATTTTGATGATTTTCCAGCTACTGACATGCTAGTTTGTTGAGCTATACCTTTGGGTTGATCATCTGATTTTACTGCAACTTTTATGAACTTTATCCCATCAGTCTTGTCATGATCTTGATCTTGTGAAGTAGTACCTTTATAACCCAAACCCCAACTGGTTTTTGGAGGCTGCCCAACAGATAAGATATGATCCAGAGTAGCTGATCCAGTGTTCAACATTCTTACTTTCTTGTAGTTTTCACTAAGTTCTCTTTGTTGCAGCTGACTTTTTTCGAGTTCCTCATTCAGTAGTTGTTTCGTCTGCTCATATTTAGTCTCCACGCTCTTTAGATTGTAGGCCTGCTCAGAGATTGTCTTTTGCAGACTATGTAGATCAAACTCCTTCTCTTCTTTTGACACCTCAGCCTCTGATTTATTGTTGTTTTCAGACTCTAAAATGTCCACATGTGCTTTCAGGGTTGCTTTATCTTTGATCAACTGTATATTTTCTTCACTGAGTTTAGTAAATTGACCAAAGAGAACCTGATACTCAGCAAAAAGATCAGCATTTAAATCACTTTCTGTATCACTGTGTGACGCATCAGAATTGGGGTGTGACACCCATGTACGAGATTCAACTTTAGTGATGTCTTTTTCAGATCCCACAACTCCATGAAGAGCCACGAAATTGAGAGCATCTGCTTCTCTTTCTGACTTTCTAACACTGCAGCTTCGCTTCTTCTTCTTTGTATTCACACAATTTGACTTTATGTGCCCATAACCATTACATCCATTACACTTGATTTCTTTTCTCTTGAATGATGGACAAGCTGTTTTGACATGTCCAATACCATGACAATTAAAACACACCACTTCATGACTTTTATGTCTTTCTTCTTCTCTAGGCAGTGTTTCGTTGGACATCTTATGCAAAAGATCCATGGTTTCTTCAAGTTTTTGAATCATTAGGTGAATAGATTCTTCAAGTTTTGGAGCTCTTTGGATGTCTTCTTCAACAGTAACTCTTGAGTTTTGAACATGCTTTGACAACTTAGATTTTAGTTCCATCTCCTAAGCCTTTAAAATTCCTACTACCTCAGTGAACTTCAATTCATCAGTGTTCATCGTCAAGGTTATCGCCGCTTTATGTGCTGCAAACTTAGTAGGTAAACATCGCAAAAGTTTCTTCACCAATTTTGCATCTTCATATTTTTTACCTAAAACTTGTGCTTCATTAGCTATGGAGCTGAGCTTGGCACTGAAGTCTCCTATCTTCTCATCATCAGCCATCCTTATGTTTTCAAATTGTGATGCAAGCAAGTCCAATCTTATCCTCCTAACATTCACAGTACCCTCAAAAGCGTTTTGTAGTATATCCCAAGCCTCTTTAGCTGATTCACATCCTTGTATTAGCTCAAATTGCTTAGCATCTACAGAACTGAAGATAGTATCCAATGCTTTCGCATTAAACTTTGAAAGCTTTTTCTCAGTTGCAGTCCACTTTGTCTTTGGTTTAAGTGTCTTCAAACCATCTTCTAGCATCACACATGGTTCTTCCCATCCAGTTTGAACCACTGTCCAGATATCTTCATCAGCTCTACCTAAATTTGCTCTCATTCTCACTTTCCAATACCCATAATTCATATCATTCAGCAGCAACATGTTATGTGCCAAAATCGCCATAATCTCTTCTCAGGATCTCACCTTGGTGCGAAGAATCCTCCTTCGTTTAGGTGTCCCGCTCTGATACCAATTGTAGAATCGAGATTCAGTAATAACAAAAGGCACAAAGTAACTCCAAGAATATGTATCTCTTTTATTAGAAATCCTTTACACAATCTCTACAGACTTGCTTGATCCGAATTACACAACTCGACACGGATCGATTTCTAACACACCCAACTTGCGTGAATCAACCCCTGTTGATCACGTCTACAAATCACTCACTCTCTGAAACCCCAAATCCCCTTTTTGTCTCTGTGAGAATTACAACATCAAAAGCCCTAACCTCATTCTAGGAGAAGGCAAGTGTATATCAAATAATCTTTTCCTATTATTTAATATATTATTTCCTATATTTTAGCATCACCAAATCTTCCAATTTGTGATCTAAATATGCTTATTTAAGGCATATTTCGTTAGCCAAACATATGGAAATATTCCACATCATCACATCTTTGATATCTCCTTTGTATTCTCCGACGCATGTGTAACACCTCATTTTCCATGTGTAACACCCGAATACGAATCAATGCTTTACCACTGCAGCAACCTATCAAGCTCCAAATTCTTGAGCTTACATCCTGAACATGGAATGCCTGCCTCTTGATCAGAGTGATCTTCAGCTCGTTTCCTCGAACCATGGTTAGTCACATGATCTTTATTCAGGATTGGGGATGCTAGAGACTTGAAATGGATCATAGGGCTCATGAGTAGGAGCTTCAAAGATTAAGCGCTTTTAAGGCCAAGGAGGTCCACAAGGAGGTGAGGGGTTCTTGTCGAGCGATGTTGACGAAGTACAAACCTTTCTTTGACAAGGTCAATCATGCTTTGGTGGATGACAAGGCGGTGAAAGAACATGGTTTTCCTAATGTCTCTTGCAGCCGAGCGAACTGGTATAGATGATCTCGAGAAGAGAGGTTAAGAGGGTATGTAGGCAGATCGAAAATAGTGGGAGAGATCTCTCTAGGATTGACCTCGATGACATGGAAATCATCCGGATTGATCCTAAGAAGGATTAAGTAATTCTTCGAGCTCTAGTAGCTCTAGCTGCAGCAGCTTCCCTCCGAACCCCGATTCCCAAGGTGGACCTTCCTATTTACAGAAGTTGGGACTGCGGCTGGTTGTGACTGATCAAGAGATACCTGACGTGATGGCCGCGACTCTGACTGTAGATTAGTTAGGCTCAAATCTCTCGTCTATCTATGATGCGGATGCCCAACAAGCTGGAGATTATGTCTTTTATGGCCTTTTTATTTATTTTATTTTTTTCTATGGATTTTGTAGTGCCCATGAGAGCTTTTCTCCGAAAAAATGCCTGAGAAAGATTTTACCTTAATAATTTTCTTTCGTATTTTTGCTTTGTATATGATTTTGATATCATATTTTCTAATACTTCTGTTATTGTGTTTATGAATGGCATCATATGCAGGCATGGATTTTTCTGGTCTAAACTATGTGCGAAGTAGAAGCGGTTTATCCTGTATCAGAATTGGTATTAAGTGTGAGAAAATTTGGCTTATCATGTACCCACTTGAGTGTTATTTAGGATGCTTGGTTGTTTATGTATTTCTCAGGTGTTTGCGGAGGTACCCCGACTTTCTGTTCAAAACGGGCATGCTTAAGCTCACGCAGGCAGGGTGAATGATCTCAACATATGTTTGGCACGGGCATGGGTGTTGTTTCACCAAGGTACCTATGAGATATGCATAATAATTATCGGACTGCATGGTCTGGGTGCCAATGTAAAGAGAAAGTGAGCTCTAAGACAAGAGTCTTTGTAAGATAGAGCTTTGTTGAGCTTTTGGATCTCATTAGTAGTTTCATTGGAAAATCATGGTGAAATAGAACTTGGAAGCTCGTAATTGATTAGATCTTGGAAGTTCGTAACTGATTATAGCTCAAAAGCTCGTAATTTGAGGCTTGGAAGCTTGTAATCTAAAGCTAGGAAGCTCCATTCGAGTTGAAAAATGAAATTTGTTTTATTAATAGATCTACCTGAAATGGTTTTCTTACGTACACAATTTGGGATCAAGTCTTGTTGTAGTTCATTTCGTTACAAAGTATAAGGTTCATGGAATCGTTTTTGTTTTGCTGAACTCCTTTTACTCCTTTAAACCTTCTTTGTCTTTGACTATTTGGCTATTTCTTCGGGTTTTAGTTGGGGTCGATTATGTCATCTAACAGTCGTTCATGGATGTGACACATCCTTTCTTCCTTTTGACGTCCATATATTGTTGTTAAACCTCCGAATGTTGGAAATTTGATTCACTGATGGTATGTTGATTGAACAACTCTCATTGCATGTATCCAAGGTGTTTTGAGGATAATGTTATACATATCACAAGAATTGATAATTGTGAATTTGGTGTTCAACATGACCTCTCCGACTTAGGCCGAAAATATTATGGTTCCATAGGGGTTTTGCGAGGATACATTGAAACATGTTATGGCTTGCCTTGATGGTCTAATATCTAGGTCATTCAGTTCTATTTTGTCCAATGTATCTTTATAGATCACATGACTGAGTTCCCAATATCCACTACCCACCTGCTTATCTCACTGTCCTCCAATATTATCTCTACTACCATCACGTAGTTATGTGACCAGTGTAAATTTCTTGCTCCTCAAATTTAATTATGTTGTCTTATACCATCTCCCTGACCTTGGTGGATATGGAATTTACTTGCATGCCGTGACTTTTGAGAGCTCTTACAAAAACATCGCAGAAGTGATTCCTACCTATTATCACGTTAACTCTCTTTATTGAGGTCAATGTTCTTGGTGCAATTGAAACTCTTGTTTTCACGATCTCTTTTGCTTGTATATTCTTTAGTTTCTTTAGATTTTGTCAAATTTTCCTTGAATTGCGCCAATCCTTCTTCCTGGAACTTGTTGAAATGATAGCTTTTGAATCCATAGTATTCTTGAATGGTATATCCTCCTCGGTTGTGATAATTACACCATTTTCTGCATGCTTTGTCATTGTTTTTCTTGTTCCATGTGTTTGACTTCGATCGGATTTATCGTGATTTCATATTTTCATTTCCTCTCTGTTGTCAAACTTATCGTCCTCGCTCACTTTAAATAACCGATCTCATTGGTTTTCATCCCTTCTTAGTCCACGTCTTCTTGGCTGATCGTTAATGTATGTATGTGTCATGTCTTTTGGTTTTGACATCAACACATGTTTTCGGAAAGAGATGTCTTCTCCACTTCCATTTCCATATACTTCAAAGCTTGGTGGAGGGCGTCTTCTATGGTGGCTGGTTTATTTAGCAAGAGTTCGTCAGGGAAACGTGATTCATGCCATAAGCATTTTGTAACGTGGATATTCTTTCAACGTCACTCACAACGATGTTCGAGATAACAGTGTTGAATCTTCCAGTTAAGGATCGAAACAACTGTTATTCCTTTTGAGACATGGTACATAGATCGGCATCGAAGGCTCCTTTCCCTATGAACATAGAATAATGCTTCATAAAAATAGTGGAGAGTTGGTTGAAATTGTCAATGGTGTTTGCCTCCATACGAGAGAACCAATCTAGAGCGGCTCCTACCACATTTTAAACGAAAATTTGGAAACCAAAGGGAACTAGTTATCCTGTCTATTCAATCGGCATCTCGTTATACGTCGTTAAATCGAGTTCGCCTCATTGCGATTCAAAAAGCGGTCATATGGGCTCGAGGGTCGATTTTCCTTCGTAGATTGGGTTCTCCAAATTAATGTTTTTGATAGGAATGCTAGGGATCTGGTCCATGAATGGCATTTTTTTGGGTCTCTTCGATGACTCCATCTACTTCAGGGGCGGAGCTTGTAGTTATGTGAATCTAAGATCATACCATTTGGAGCTCGGCTTGGTATTGTGCTAAGTTTCGTCTAATATTCCCTATTTCTCCTTCCGGGATTAATGCTTCCTTATATGGGATCGATCCATGATTATTGTATGATATGTTGGGCCTTGTGGATGCCGCGTTTCTTCCAAGAGTGGTGTCTTGTGGATTTTCTTGGTGATGGGTTCAGCAAATCGTTGATCTGAGCTTGTTTCTCCGCTTGGGCCTGAACGACCTGCTCCAAACGTTGTAGGGCTTGTCGCCCTGCAATATCATGTTCCCCTGTACGTTGAAGCAAAACAGAGAAAATGTTACGTAAATTGTCAGGTACATGGTTCAATATGGCGTCCATGTCGATGGGCTGTGTCGTTGGTGTTCCCGCCGCCGGTGGTGGTGGATTGATGGGAAGTCCATTGAAACTGAATTGTATAGCATCGGTTTGTTGTGTGACTGGGTTTCTGTGCTCATCTAGCTGCAGGGTCACACCATCTGGATTAGCCCGATTCAATCCGTTTGGGGAATTGTTCAGGTTCACACTTGTTTATTTTTTTTGCTGCATCCATCGTGGTATGTGTTTCACGACGGGTGTCGAGAGGAATAGTTTTTTTTTCTGAATCTCCCATTCCTTCTAGCGGAAAACGATATATCCTAAAATTCACTCATAAATAAGGGTTATGTTTTCGGTAATTTTCTTAAGAGGTTAGCCAAAATAGGAAACAAAGTAGTGTGAATATATTGAGACTATAGTTTAGCTATTCAGAGAATTGAATCCCCAATTGGATCCCCTTTTCTTGGTCTTTTGTTTCTTTTATATTGGTGTTCGGAAGTGAACCATAACAGTGACGTGATCTCTGGTGTACAACATGCGTCTTTATAGTGATCTTTCATCTCTTTGATTCCTTTACGTCTTGCTTTGATCCGCCGAGTTAGGTGTGTGAGGCTCTCTCAGCTAGGGCAAACCTTGACCTTGGTCCAATGATCTTTCTTGAGCCTTGGCTGAGCTTTATTTTGTTTGTGTTAAGATCTCAAACCGGTTTTGTAACAGGGTGAAATCTAGCTCCAACACTGACAAAAATAAACTTTTTTGCTTATGGCCAAATTGTAACTTCTGAAATCTGTAATAATAAAGTTGAGTTTTATCTCTTCTTATGAAGCCACCTAATCAAATGGTGTACCAAAATTAAGACTTCATCACCTATTTCAAAATTTTACCAAAGTATTTAATAGTGTACAGTTTTTTTTCTAATCGTCTTCAAACTACAACTTTCTTTTGTGATAACAAATAATTATCTAAGGATACGCCATATTTTTAATATTTAAATCTAAAGCATAAATCTTCATATAAATTTTTATTATAGAAAAATATAATTTGTTATTTTCAATCATTTAGATATATTAACATAAATTTACAAGAAAATGAAAAATCATTTTAATTTTTTAATCTACAAACGACAATTCTTGTTTAACATATTTTACTAAATTATAATTATTTAATTACACTAATATATTATACATGTACAAAGTTAGTTTTTCTCTTTGATTATGGTTTATCATTTATATGAACATTGCATCATTAAATATTTACTTTCTGTAATTTAAATATACATATAAATATACTTAAAATATTAATTTATCATTTTTAATAAGTTATGCATAAACTAGTAGAAATATAAAGGGTTATTTTATATTGTAAACTAAACTTTTATTTCAACATACTTTAGTAAAATAAATCTAAATTTAACTATAATACATATGAGATTTAATATTTTGAAAATTAAGCTTTTCTATTTAAAATAGCGAGTCGGTGAACAAATGTTACTTGATTTAAAGTTATAGTACATGATATATATATATATATATATATATATATATATATATATATATATATATATATATATTACTACAATAAAACAAGATTGCCTAATTAAATTTTAATTTAACAATATTATGGTAAATTTTAAAAATGAATCATAAACTAATCATATATATATAATAGAACCAATGTGTACAAGTCTTATTCAAATGTAATTAAAGAATAAAACAGTTACAAAGTATACTCCAAAAACAAACAATAATATTTGTTTGAAATCTTAATAAAGTTGGATGATATGGATAAATTTTTTGATAAGTATGTATATTTTTAAATATCAAAAATCAATACTAGATTGTTATATTATCTACATAATTTTAGAAAACAATTTTACATCTTCTCACTTCTTGCATTATCTAAACCAATAAATTAAAAGAAAGTGTATAAAAGAAAAGAAAAGTACCAATGTATCAAAAACTATAAAAGAGAAAACTAATCAATGTTTTTTCTGCTGAATTTCAAATTTAATTTTGACTAATTTTATTTTATTTACTTTTATAATGAAAAATAATTACATCAATTAAATATATCTTTATTAATTAGACAAACCTATTATATCTAATAAGAACAATAAAAATAAAAACTAATGTAAATGAGAATTTAACCCTAATAATATTATATTTTATTCAGTTTTACAAAATTATATTATATTATATGTAAATGAGAATTTAACCCTAATGCTTACCTAGGGCGGATTTAACCTAATAATATTATATTTTATTCAGTTTTACAAAATTAGGTGAGGGGCGGTAAGTAAAGTAAGGTGTAGGTGATGTTGCTGAGGGTTGAGTTGTCGTTAAAGAAAAATATGAAAATTGCGTAAAAACAATTCCAATAGACTTTTATAAGCTTTAAGGAAGCAAAGAAAGTGACTCAATAGTTTTTAAAATGTTCACCAAAACCCTCTCAATTTTATTTGATAGATTTATTACGAAAAGTTCTGTCAACGGAGAACTCGGTGACATAGAGGAAAAAAAAACACTTCCTGTCATGTTCGTGTATATAATTTACTAGATGAGTTGCCCCGCACATGCGGGCATAAAATTTTATAAAATTACTTATTAATATATACATTACTAATTAAAAACTATAAAGATAAATTATTATTTATATTTTCTTTTGAATTTTATGTGAAAAATCTTATAAATACTATATTCATTATTAATAAATCAATCTTAAAATTTACTCAATTATAGAAAATTAATAATTCACTTGATTAATATCTAGTTTATGTGTTTTTTGGTTTTTTCTGTTTTTTTTGGTTTTTTGTTTTTTAGTTTTAAATTTTAATTAAAAGATTATAACAACACAATATATATATATATATATATATATATATCAGATTATATTTTTATTTTAAATAATTTTTAGATTTTATATAATTTTTATTATTAATAATTTTAATCATTATCTAATAAAATAATTTAAATTCGTTTTTGTTTTTGAATAATTTATATATTTTATTCCTTAAAGAGTATAAACGATATTAGCCACTCTAATTTTTAACGTGGAATTTTATTTTAAATAATTTTTAGATTTTATATAATTTTTATTATTAATAATTTTAATCATTATCTAATAAATAATTTAAATTCGTTTTTGTTTTTGAATAATTTATATATTTTATTCATTAAAGGGTATAAACGATATTAGTCACTCTAACTTTTAACGTGGGAGCTCCGTTGCGAAATATTACTTCGCAAATAATAGTATAGATTTTGCTGATTAAGAAACATATGTAAGTTGTAAGTTCCAGCTAGAATTTGAACAGTAAAATAAAGTTACTGTTTACAAAAATGATGAGATAAATATTATAATAAAGAAATTAGATTTTAATCTGCGTTTAGAAATCGTGGAACTTTTCTTTTATTACAAAAATAAATTATTTAGCAAAAAGTATAATTTTATTCATAACTCAAATATTATTAAATTTTGTAAATTTGTATTGAACTTTTGTCTATAATTTCCTTTTTAGTAACTAACTTGTAATATAAGGTAAAATTACAGTACTCTATATTTTGCAAATTAACATATGTCCATATAAAGTTTATTTTTGTTTCAATATTTTAATGGAAAAATTATATCGATACAATTATATGAAAAGATTATATAATTATCAAAATTATTTAAACGTCTTGCATTGGTTTTAATTTATTTTTCTGTCATTTAACATTTAAAGAAGTAACCATATATCATAATTAAAAAATAATATTCTTATAATACTAATGAGCTAATATGTTTACTCAACCTATATATATCATACTTAATTACTATTTTTTATATTTGATAAAATAATTCGTAAAAGTTACACATAAAAAAGAAACCATAACCCTATAGTTATATAAGTAGGTTTAGTGTTGGTTTTCAGAATTAGAGCCGAATATTTTCTATACCTTTCAATCGTATAAAATTCTGAAATTTAGAATATTTTGTGGATGAAAATCTTAAAAAATCTAAAATATTACGCCTGCTACCATTTGATGTCCAAAAGATATCATTTTTAGATAGGTGTAAATCTCTATAATAAATTACATTTTTTTTGTTTTAAAATATTTAAGCTGTTCTCATTTTGAATAAAGGTAAATTTTGACCTGATAAGATTTATAAATGTGGTATATGTATTGTAAATTAGGGTCGATTCGCGCTCTGCGTGGAATTTCAATTATGTGTCATTTTCATTTGAACAGAATTGTAAAGCATTGTTTATTAGGTATTGTCTAGTTTCATGTTGTATTGATTGTTTCACATATACACAAACTTTTTTTTGTTTAAAAGTTGACGCATTTTATTAAAGAGATGTGGATGTTGGGAATTAAAAAAAACATTTATGAAACAGAAATGAATATTTTTAGGGAAAGGACTTTAGAATTACAATTAAAGGTATCTAGGCATGAAAGAGGGCAAATGCACAAATGATGGAAATGATGAGACGGATGTTCCCGCACGAGTTTTAGTTTGTGTTTTTTTTAATAAAACTTTTTTAATGTTTTTTCTTTTAATTTGTAAAACTTTTAATATTATAATATAATTTCTATTTGAGATTAAATTTTATTTTTAAAAATTAAATTAAAAATACAAAATATATTAAAAATTAATTATTTAAAAAAAATAGTTTGCGAATATACCGAGGAAAAAGGTCCCTCGGAAAATTCCAAGGAAAGTGTCCCTCGGAAATTCCCGAGGACATGGTTTCCTCGGAAATTTCCGAGGGACAAATTTCCTCGGAAATTTCCGACGAAATGGTTTCCTCGGAAATTTCCGAGGAAGCATGTCCCTCGGAAATTTCGAGGAAACCATTTCGTCGGAAATTTCCGAGGGACAAATTTCCTCAGAAATTTCCGACGAAATGGTTTCCTCGGAAATTTCCGAGGAAGCATGTCCCTCGGAAATTCCGAGGAAACCTTTCGTAGGAGAATTCCTCGGAATTTCCTCGGAGCGTATGACAAAATTCCGACGAAATATGTTTTTCCGACGAGATATTTCCGACGATTTTTTTTGTCGAAATACCGTCGAAATATGCCTATTCCGACGCAACTCCGACGAAATTTGTCGTCGGAATTACGCTGTTTTCTTGTAGTGGGCGTGAGGGGCATGTCAGTGAGTGAAAGAAACCGTCTGGGGTGTAGCTTAGTGAAGAAGAAGAAGAGCTCATAAAGTGATCAAATTTGCAGGCATGGCCAAACTTGCCAATCCCACATTGCGGAAAATGGCTGCATTGTTACCAGGGAACTGTTTCTGTGGGCCAAAAATGAATGGAGGATAGAAAAACAAAGCTTCATAACCAAATAAAGAAAAAATAACTTTTTGTCAGCATAAATTCTAACTTATCTTTAATCATTTACCAAAGTATTTTCGTTGACTCATGAGAGTTTCAAGACAGTAAGGTGTAAGCTAATATATGCAGATGCTTGGGTAATAAGACTCACATGACAAAGTGGGAGGCCAATGCCAGTTGAGTATGAAACCATACCGAGAGGAAGAACCATTCATTTTGGCTGTAATCGTAAGTACTTTGAACATATTAGCCTGGTAAAATCTTAGATCTTGGTATAACTACTCTGAATGCCTGCAATGAATAAAACGGATTGAGACTGAAACCAAATGAAAATAGTTGGACCGGTTGATAGAATGGAGCTTGTACACCAGAAAGAGTGGAATGGTGAAGTCAACAGGTGAAACCAAATTTACTCTATGTTCTCATATAGTAACAATATTCTTTTCCCTATGTGAATTCCATTAATACAGAAATTTTTTGAGAAATCATACAATATATTATAGCTATGACACATATATGCTAGATTACATAGTGAGAGTGATTGAAAACAAACGTAATGAAAATCCTATATGATTAAATGAGAAGATAGTGACATAATCTCCTTATCCTTGTTGAGGACAGTGATATTTGCAAGAAGCACCAAATTTACATATTCATGTTTTCTTAAAATGTTGTGACTACCAAATAGATGTAATGAGAAGCATAAGAGTATTACTTAATTAGTAACCAATTCGTTGTTTGAATCAATCAATGGAATAGGTACATGACTCAAGGGTTGTCCAACTCTTTCTGGGAACACTCCAGCATCTGTTTATGTCATTCCGATCTACAATCATGTTACCTCCACAGAAGCCTACGCTCCCGAGTTTGAGGAGCTCTGTTTCTGAAACACAATCATTAGAGTTGATAAGATTTATAAGAAACTGCTCAAGTACGACTCTGGATCTTCCCGCCACAACTGTTATAATCTATATATATATATATATATATATATATATATATATATATATATAGGTTATTTAGTAAATATTAAGAATATGAAAGTATATTCCCAAAACTGCTAAATTTTTGTTATGCTTCCATAACTTCAGATTATTAAATATTCAAACTATAGTAAATTACTCTGTATATGAGAAACCAATAATTTTGAACGTTAAAATAGGGTTGTTATCATAAACATAGTAAATATAGTAGTCAACTAAATGATATATATCAAGTATATTCAATATTGTATAAGGATGAAGTGTGTCAAAATACAAATATCTATAATATTTTTAAATCATGTATCATAGAGAATAATGTTAAAACTATGTGTTTTCGTGTACCATATGCAGGATAGTTTTTTTAATTTAAATTATATTTTTAAAATGAAATTTGGCTAATATTTTAAATTAGGTTATTTTATATCAATATTTTAATATAAATTTTTGATTTAGTTAAATATAAATTATTATAAAATAAAAAATTTAATTTATTTATATTATATTCAAGACTATATATGTATATATTTAAAATTATAATCTTAAATAGATTTTCATTTATTTCTTTTGGTTAAGATATATTAAATCAATTTGTATAAAATTAGGAAAATAATATAAAATTGTAAAATTATTAGAACATAAAAGATAAAACTAAACATAATTTCTAAAACTTGTAGATATCGAAAATAAACAAATGGTATTAATATAAAAAATATTTTAAAAAAAAAGATTCTATAAATTTTTGAAAATTTTGTTTAGTAATATACATTTTAGAATTACAAAATAGATAAAATAATATCTCAATTTTTGTAAACATCATCATATTATTTAATGTTATATTTAAATATATTTATTTTAATAAGAAAATATCAATTATTACCATATTTTTAAACAATTTTTTTTCTCATCAAATATTTTATTTATTGATGATATATAAGTTATTACCATATTTTAAAAATTTTAACACATGTAAAATAAATATTAAATATATTTGTTCATGTCACAATTTGCCTTAATACATGTCATTTTTTGGTATGCAATATCATCTTTTTTGGTGAAATTTAATATGGTGATAACATATATCAAAATCATGTCACAAATATTGTCTAGGGGGTATACATCTACATTTTATGAACCTAAATATATTAAACTAAAGTTTTTTAATGTGCGATATATTAATATTTTGACAAACAATATTTCTGTTTGTGAATATATGACCAAAATATTCTGTTGACTGATATTATTGAATCACAGGAGAATAATTCGCATTTAAGTTTGTGGTATTTTAAATATTCTTGAATTGAATTGATTTTATTAAGAAAAAATCTAGTAGCACACTTGTAATATTAAAAAGAAACCAAAAAAGGATATAAAAATGGTCTTTTTAAAATATAGATTGGAGGCTCCATCCCAACTGCAAAGAAAAGGAAGCTTTATGTGCTTTATGACGGACAAGATTTTCATTGTTTCTTGGAAAAATGTTCTGAACTCATAATTAACTTTTGGTGGGGCGTGAAACTGGATACTAGAAAGATGAATTTGTTGAGACCAGATTTGTCAAAGCAGGATTTTGAGGTTGAACAAAAAAGTGCAACTCAACACTTAACTCAACACTTAAGCGTTGCGTTTCGAAGAGTTCGCAGGAACGTGTTTCTTGTCGTGATGACGTGGCAAGTTTGACGGTTGTAAGCTGAAGATAACAACAAAATAAGGAGATTACGTCAAGGAGTTTAAAGATAAGGATAAATCAAGTGGGTTTTGAGTTTATCCAAAATACAACTAGGTTTAGGAACTCTATAAAGAGTTTTAGAAGTTGTTTTGTGTTTTTATGCTTTGTGAGTTTTAAAAACGTGGCTACAAAGTCTGTGAGAAAGAGAGATAGACCATGAGTGTTTTTTGATAGATTGTTTAGAAGATTAGAGATTGGTCAGTGACGATTCACGTGTGTGTGAAGGTGTGTAATTCTGATTGAACAGAAACAGGTATTCTCTGTTTAAGAGATTTCTAATAAAACAATCTTGTTTGGAAGAAGAAACAATTTCTTTGATATACATCCTTGTTCTAGTTTCTACAATTGGTATCAGAGCAGGTCACCTCCTAGATTAGTTAATCTATACACAGGTTGAGATTCTGTGACGAACATGGATTCATCAAAGGAACTACTGGTTTTTCAAAGAACTCTAATGCTAGACGAGAATAACTTTGAGCACTGGAAAGTTCGAATGAGACCACGAATCAAAGGGATTGACGAAGATGTCTGGTCAGCTGTAGAACTTGGTTGGACAGAACCTACAATCAAGACCGGCGATGGTGAACTAGAGCCTAAACCGAAGGATAAGTGGACAGCTGCTGAAAAGTTAGGATCCAGATTCAACTCTAAAGCAATTTCTGAAATCTTCAATGCTATTGATTTAGATCAATTCAAGCTTGTTCAAGGTTGTGTATCAGCTAAAGAGGCATGAGATACATTGGTTGATTACTATGAAGGAACTGATGATGTTAAGAGAACAAGATTGGATTACTTAGCTTCTCAATTTGAGAATCTACGTATGTCTGCTGATGAATCAGTTACAAGTTTCAGCTCAAAACTGAGTTCCATTGCTAATGAAGCTTTTGTTCTAGGAAAGAGTTACAAGGAAAAGAAGCTAGTTAAAAAATTGATTCGTTGTTTACCTGAGAGGTTTTCATCCTACAAGGCTTTACTGAAAGTGGGTATGAACACTGATGAGATGAAATTTTCACAACTTGTTGGTATTCTCAAAGCTGAGGAGATGGAGTCACCTATTAATCAACCTAAAGAGGTTAAAGATATTGCTTTCACTGTCAAGAAGGAAACAAATCAGTTACAAGCACTACACAAAAGTCTGAATCAGAAAATTGAGGATAGTGTTGGTTTGCTGGCTCAAAAATTTAAAGAGACACTAAGGCGATTTGGGAGTGGCCAAGGAAGAAGCTTTAATTCACATCGTCGCAGGAATCAAATGAGTAGGAGAAGTGATATTCAATGCTATGAATGTGAAGGGATTGGACACTACAAATCAGATTGTCCTCTTACCAAACGCAAGGAGCTTAAATATAGTGAATGTAAGGGATGTGGACACATTAAAACAGAATGTCCCGATCTTCAGAAGAGAGCTGACAAAGCTTTATTAAGTTTCAGTGACACTGACTCTGATGAAGAGGCTAATGAAGATGGGATGCTCAATATGGTTTCACTAATTAGCAAAAAAGATGTGAACAACTCAGATTCTGATGATGATGAAGAAGATATAGATCCAAAGGTGGAATATCGCAAGCTCTATGACAATTGGGTCGAACTAAGCAATGAGAATCTGAAATTTCTCAAGAATAAGGCGATGCTAGAAGCTCAGATTAATATAATGGAGATGGAAAAACCTGTGACATCAAAGCTTGAAACGCTGATTTTTTCAAGGTCGGATAGGTTGTTGCACAAGAACAGAGAAGCAGAACAGAATAATATACTTGAGCTAGAAGAAAAGATAATTTTTTTGCAGGAAGAAGAAAAGAACAGAAGTCTTGAACATAGTTTAAGAGACAATCACAAAAGAATCAAGATGTTGAACACGGGAACAAAAGACTTGGACTTAATCTTGACAATGGGACAACCTGCAAAAGTTAACTGGGGGATTGGATACAAAGAAAACAGAGTAACAAATCAGGTAATCAATACTCAAAGTTCGAAAGGATTGACAAATTTTGTTCGTGCTGAGCCTGTTCGTGTTGAGTCTATTCGTGTTGAGCCTATTCTTGCTGCTGAAACAAAAAGAGATGGGCAACTTGCAACACAAACAAACAAAGTTGTTAACTCTGTATGTGCAAAACCGTGTGTTGTTGTCAAAGCTCGAAATGAGGTTCAACAAGCACAAAGAACAGACAAAGTGGTTGAAGCTGTTAAGAATCAGAGGTTCATCAAAGTGTGTTACTCGTGTGGCAGAATAGGACATGTTGTAAGATATTGTTATGAACGTAATAACAATATTAGACAAGCATGGAAGCAGAACAATTGCTTCATTGAACCAAGATACTATGGAAAAGTTTGGATAGCTAAATCTGTTTTGTATTCAAAGGATGACAAAGACAGTAATGAAAATGATTTTGAAGTAATTTGCAACTCAAATCAGTTGGAACAAGTCCAGAAAAGTAAGGAAAAAGTAATGTTTGAGAATGGTGAAGAAGGGGAAAACTCAAAGTCTTCATTGTTTGCTTGTGATTTGTTCAACGAGGAAAAACGTAGTGCACATATCAAGAATGTATGTGAAGAAGAGTTCCATAACAATGCAGTCAAGAGTGCATCTCTACAATCTTCAACTCTCAGGAGTACCACTTATGAAGCTTCAACGGAAATAGATGGAAGCATGCTGGTTGAGAAACCACATCACGTTTGAAAGAGGTACTCTGGTCTTGTCTATGCTTTTATGTAAGTATGCACACAAGCAGGGGGAGAAGTTTGAAGGATATGTAGTAATTGAGGGGGAGCACGATATTTGAGGAGGAGCACGACATCTGAAGAAGAGCACAACAATGACTGGAATCGTTGCTTAGTATTGGTTCTTTTGTTGGCTATGAGTGCAAGTGGCTTGGTTGACATACTCACATAAAAAGGGGGAGATTGTTGAGACCAGATTTGTCAAAGCAGGATTTTGAGGTTGAACACAAAGGTGCAACTCAACACTTAACTCAACACTTAAGCGTTGCGTTTCGAAGAGTTCGCAGGAACGTGTTTCTTGTCGTGATGAGGTGGCAAGTTTGACGGTTGTAAGCTGAAGATAACAACAAAATAAGGAGATTACGTCAAGGAGTTTAAAGATAAGGATAAATCAAGCGGGTTTTGAGTTTATCCAAAATACAACTAGGTTTAGGAACTCTATAAAGAGTTTTAGAAGTTTTTTTGTGTTTTTTATGCTTTGTGAGTTCTAAAAACGTGGCTACAAAGTCTTTGAGAAAGAGAGATAGAACGTGAGTGTTTTTTGATAGATTGTTTAGAAGATTAGAGATTGGTCAGTGACGATTCACGTGTGTGTGAATGTGTGTAATTCTGATTGAACAGAAACATGTATTCTCTGTTTAAGAGATTTCTAATAAAACAATCTTGTTTGGAAGAAGAAACAATTTCTTTGATATACATCCTTGTTCTAGTTTCTACAGAATTAGATTGCTTAGGATGAACTTATTCTTCCAAAATGTGTAGGAAGCACTGGTTACTGAGAGATTGAACACTTCAATGAGGCATTATTGGCTAAGCACTCTTGGAAATTTCATAAACAACTATCATCTATACTGCCTCAAAACTAGGCAAATTTTTCCTATGGTGCTATCTCACATTGCTGGCGTATCATCCTTTGAGTTAAAGAACTCCTGAAAGGAGGTATTGGTTGGGTTGTAGGATATGGTACTAATGTATAGAGTGATGGTTGTATTTCCACTTTCCAACCACGTAGAAATATTCTTGCAAACAGTATTTCACAGTTAAAGCTTGTTCAACCCACTTAAGGCTGAGTGGATTGTTGAATTTATATGCGAGGAGCAAATCCACAAAATCATTCCTAATGAGTTTAAAATCATTGTTGATGTTTTATTTCACAGTTAAAGTCTCTAATTCCAAATATGAATCATCGACCTATTCTTTAAAAAAAACAACTTCACAAAATCAGTATTGTTAGTGCAAAGCATAAACAATATTTAAAGATTTAAGAGTGTAGGAACTTTATTTTACTACAATGGGGACAACTGATATTTATAAAGATATTAAGAACATAAATCAAAATTACAATACCGAAACAAATGAATAAAGAAAAATTGCAGAGTCGAGATGGTTAATCTCTTTCCTTAAATCTTTAAACGCCCCGTAGTGTGATGGTTGCATAGCGCTCAGATTCCCAGGATACAACTGCAGCATTGTTTCTGTTTACCATCACCGAAAAACAGAATCTATCGACCATAATTTTGTGTTGTACTCTCAGACTCAAAACAAAAAATACTAGCATAAATATTCTAAGTGGGAAAAAGTAAACTTTTGTTGTTGAATGTCTCTCAATCTACATCCTTTCTACATTGCCATGAGGCTTTATATAGAACAGGTGAGCACCACATATCATTACATTTAGGTTTCTTCTTTACAAAACCAAAACGTATATGCATTGTTATGGAGTGTTAATTGTCATAAATAATCATAATGAAAATTGATTCATTTGACTATTGACTGTAACTTGCAAAGATAATATTAGTCTCTTTGACCAAATCAAAGCTAATAGTTTATTTTTTGCTATGGGTATACATTTTTATATTTAACCAAATATAAAGGTAACCATGAATATGATTTAAACCATAAGTTATTAGACATAAGTCTATTTAACCATTTTAAATCTAAATTCAAACCTAATATCCAATGTGTACATTTAAGTCACACATTCTGAAACTCCATTTCTCATTCAAACAAACTTTATTTTTGACATATGAATACATTTTTCATAATGCTCAAAAAATAGTTCCAACATTATTTCACAGTTAAAGCTTGTTATACACTGTACAAACCATTAAGTCGTTGGCAGAGTAATAGTTTACAATAGAATCAAATGGTTTAAAACTTGTAAAACAGGAAAATGAATCCCTTGCGTATTGATACAAAAGATGATTCTAAATAAAATAAAATATGTTTTCCTCTCTCCACAAAGTTATTAACAATATTCATTAGACGATATATGTTTTTTCATACTAATGTAACCGGCTTTAATAATATTCCTGGTTTTTTGGCATCATAATATTCATATATAGTTCACCAAATATAATTTTAACTTCAATGGTGAGAACTCTACCAGCTTCGTATTCATATTGGGTCTGCTCCAAATGAATAAATCATTCCCATCAATACATATATATCAGTTTTGTAAAAACTGGCTTTGAAGAACAATATTAAAAGTGAAAGGTTTGTGATAAACTCCATAATGTTATTGTTTACATTACAATGTAATACGTTTCATCTCTGTACGATCATACCCCACAAGAGAATAGAGACAATCTAGAGAGCATATGCATAATGTACGAGTCTCAATCTTGTTCTTAATTACAAAAGCATCTTCGCACCGTAAATGACACACTCTACAAAACTCTCGTGATACGTGATTGTTAGTAACCACTTGAAACTCGAGGCCATGTAAAAGGAAACAGTCTTCTGGTTTCATGTAAGGTGATTTTCCAAGTAGGCATTCAATATGAAGAGTCGACGCACATATCTCACATGAATAGAACCACCTATATGGATTAGTTGGTTTCTCGCACATCTCACACCAATAATGACAATAGTCATGTCTGTAATATTGCAGGTAGAGAGGATGTTTGTCGTGCTTGTAGGAGACCTCGTTCGGTAAAGTAGCACATTTAAAGCACAAATAAAAATGAGAACATTCAACACAACTCAATATGCTATCTACAAATCTATTGCAAGCCTCACAAACTTCTAAGGAAGATGATGAGAGGACGAATAATGGATGGGGATGACTTTCATGACGAAACTCGTCAGATATTGTAGCACATCGAACATCCAACTTTACGTGTCCACTCTCGTATCTAAAACCGTTGTTTAGTGTCTTACAAGCAGCACATCTGAACAAACCTTTTCCTAATTCAAGTTGTTCCCCTGATTTGGGATTGGGGTAAAGAGTAAACCAATTATTGTGTAACTCATGCCTTTTAAAACGAGGAAGAATAGCGCATCTTTCATGAAGAATGAAATCACAATGCATGCAAATGTAGCACCCGCCGTGGTATAACGGAAGGATACATGCATAGCATCTTTGATTTTCGTCACGAATAAGAACATCTTGATAAAAATAAGTTAATGTATGTTCATGACTGAAGTGTTCTATAACTTTGTCATCAATTACCTTAAATGGCACAATATCTTCTAGTTTGTTATCTCCCTCTTTGTCAGGTATACCGTCGAGTTCTCTACCATCCCATACATCAGCCCTTATCGCGCACTTGGAATGAACTGCGTAATGACAAATCGAGCAGGAATACGCTCCATATTGATTGTTGATAGGCATATGACAAACTCCGCAAATCCACTCCTCTAGAGTTAGAATATCGACATGAGAAATGCGATGATCATGGCGATTGATGCATATGACACGCGGTAAATCAATGCAATCTTGATGGGTGATGAAGCAACACTGAAGACATATGCAAGGAAATGAGCCATCAGATCCAGTACCACAGGCCTCACAAGTGAACGAGATTGAACTGATGGGCATAATGGAAAGTGGGTGGACATGAGCTGTCGGCTGGTCAATAATCAATGGCTTCTTTAGACAAGACATGCACACCTCGAACACACAACGTGGACAATAGTAGAACATATCCAACAACCAGTTTCTACAAATAGAACATTTGACAGGTGAGCTATAAAGCTTGCTACGATCATGGAGCTTGAGAGGATGTCTATGATGAGAAGAATCGGTTATCTCAATGCAATCTTTATGGAAATACAAGTTGCATTGATTACAAGTGAAGCCTTTAGTGTTTATAAGTTTTTCTTTTTGTTTGGAACACACAATGCATTTAGAGGAAACGTTTGTAGGGAATAGAGGATGATGATGAGCAGTCAATTTAACTGCACCAAGAAAACCTTTTTGGACTATCTCTTCCATGTGTTTGGTTGTCTTGAACTGATTTGATGTGTATATTTATATATTTACATATGATGTATCGTAAGGAGAAAATGATTCATTTCTTTTAGATTATTGTGACAAGAAACATTCTTAACTTGAAATGCAAGAAAACCCTTTAACAACAAATGTTTTATATTATCTTTAAATGGTATTTTGGCTGTTTGTGTATCTGCTGGACACATTTTGTAACTTTTCTTGAACAATCAAAATGTAATTGTGTTTTGAAAATTATGAGAAATGTAAATCTTTTGTATTTTTATAAATTCGTCTTGTTTATATGTCGAAAACTATATATTTTAAAAATATGAACTCTTTAAAAAAAGAATTGGTAAACAAGTTAACAACAAAATGAACTATTTAATAGATGAGTACAATGTGTTCCAAACGAAAAAAAGTAGATGAATACGTTATTATATTAGTTATGTTATAAAATTACACAATGAATTTTAAAATATTTAGTTATATTTTATATTTTTCAATTTTGTAAGTTTTAGAGTGAATTATATGTTTTTTTTTGATCAAAGAGTGAATTATATGTATTTGTTGTTCATGTTACTGGAAACTTTTCTTAGCTTTCTCTGCTTGCTTTCCTTTTAGCGAATAAAACTTTTGAGTTTGAGAAAAAGAAAACGTTAACGAAATCCAAAGCCGCAAGTAATAACCTTAGAAGATTTGGAAGAAAAGCACATTGAAACATCTCATCAGGGGTTTGATTCCATCCATTGTTTTGCACTAATCTATTGTGCTGCATGGCTATCTTGAAGTACTACAAACATTTCTGTTAATGAGCAGTTTCGTGCCTAGACTTATACAATACATGTATAAGGCAAATTATATATACTGTTTTTTTTTGTTCCTATGTACTGTTCTTTTTTTGTTTAAACATATATTTTAATACTTTTAGTTATCACTAGAATCACTATTCTATATATTCAAACATAAAATCCTTTTAAAACAACATAAAATCTGTATGATTATTGTTTTCACATAAGCAGTACTACAGTGGCATTTTAATAAGAAAAATACTCTAAGATAGATCTAAAAAAAATTAAAAAAAAAATTTAAAGAAAAAAATGACTAATATAAACTTTATTAAATGATGTAAATACACATTTTTATCTTTGGGGTTAACTAATCTAGACTTAGAGTTTAGAGTTATGGGGTGAAGTTTTAGATATGAGATTGAAAATTAAAAAATATATATATATTAATTTTAAAAAAATAAATCTATTTTGGTCATTTTTTTCTTTAAAATCTATTTTGTGAGAAAAACTTCAAAAAGTATATCAAGAGATTTTCCCTTTTAATAATGTCAATAACAACAAAGTATATTATTTTTTATATTACTCATATGATAATATGAGTATAAATATAAATGGTATGTAATCTAAATGAATAATAAATTATACAATTTTTTTATTTTTAATAATACTACTATAAATCCTAAAATTTAATCATCCAAACTAATTATAGTGGTAAAATTTCAACATAAAATTTAAGAAAATAATAATGAAAAATACCTCTAATAGCACAAATTTTTTATCACAAACATAGCACCAAAATGACAAAATAGGTTTTGTTAAAGAGCAAAAAAGAAACTTATACCCATTAATGAGCTTTGTTAAAGAGCAAAAAAACTTATTCCCACTGAATTAATTAATATAAAGTTACAGTTTATTTCGAAAGGGAAGACGAGGTTTAGGGTTTAACGATTATGGTTTAGGATCTAGAATCTAGAATTTATGGTATAAAATGTAAAACAAAATTTTTAGAATATTTATTATAAGTATTTATTTCTATTGAATGTATTAGTCATTAAGGGTAGCTTAATCTTTTAGCTCTTTTAATGAAATTTATTTTGATCATTTTCTTTCTCATGTGCTATTTTGATCATAAAAACTTGTTTTAAGGTGTTTTATGAGATTTTCCCAATAATAATCTATCTACATGCTTCTCTTAACTCTTTTCTTTCAAATTTTGCATCATTTGAGAGGGGTTTTCTCCGACTTTAGCGTCTTCCTCAACCTGTAAAGGCTCTCTTCCCCCTCCCCCCTTTCTAGAATTTGAGCATCATTGTCGGAAGGTTAGAGGTCCACTGGTTGCTTTTAGGCAAACTTTTGTGGTTAGCGAGACAACTATGAAGCTTTGGTGGTTCATTAGACAGAGACTAGATATCTTTATTAAAGGACAGTGGAGAGGTAGTCGGACCACGCTAGTCAGCCATCAATGCTTTGAAGTTTTGCACCACGGTTGTGAGGGTTTCCTACTGGCAACGAGACGCTCCATGGGGATGGGGTTCCCCTCATATGCTCCTCTTCAAAGTGGAAGTTCCTCGTGATCGTCAGAATCGAAAGTTTGTGCATGCAGATTTGGGTTTTTAAGGTAAGTTGGTGATGCTTGTTGATGGAGGCTAGGGTTTGGGAGTCGGAGCTTCCACTAGGAAATTGGCGTTGGTGGCCGCGGGACTCCTCCGATGAGTCTTACTGTGAAGATTAACTGTCGGGGGAGCTGCAGACTGGAATCGTACACACCGGTCTCTGTGAAACGGTGGTGACATCAGAACAACCTCTCTGCGCCTGGTGTCATCGGGGTATGAAGACAGTACTTTGGTAGTTTCCTTTCGCTTCTTTTTTTTGCTTCCTTATGATAGCAAATTTAAATAAAGATAAAATTTGAAATAAAATAGTTTGTAAAAGCTTTACTTAGTACAAAAAAAATTAAAGCAAAAAACTAAGGAAAGTTTTAGACTTGTTTTCAAGAACACAAAAATTCTAGGGAAAATTGGAAAAATTGGACACTCTAAACTTTTATTTGTCCTACTAGGACTTTTGATATTTTTGGTCATTTTGGACATGATTAGCCTTATGTGATGGGAAAAATAGTAAATTACATATTAAAAATATAAAAAATATGAAAACTATTGGAAACATAGGTATGACTATTTGTATGTATAATTTTTTTTTAAAAAAAATAGTGGAATCATATTTTATTTTTTGTTCTAATTTGGGCTTTTGACCATCTACTTAATCTAGAACTAGATTTTAACCCGCACGTTCGTGCGGATATTTTTCTATTTTATAAATATATTTGATATTATTACAAATATTTTAATTATATAATTTTTAATTTAGTGCTATATATTATGTAACTCTATAATTTTTTTTATATTGCTTCTTCAATATTATTAATATATAGTGATTTGTTTAAAACATTTTAATTTGTTATTAATTTTATTACTTACTAATATATTTTCGAGTTAGATACAGTAAAATAACCATATGAAATAATCAAATGAATATTCTCTTTCAGAATATGTTTTTTCTTTAATTTATACATTTTGCATATAATATATTTTAAATTTTATTTATTTATATTATTTAAAAGGAATATATTTAATATGTATAAGAAAATATACTTTAACATATATCATTTTAGTATTTTACGGAATTTATAAGTAAAAATATTGTTTTGTTTAAATAATATAGACCTATTTTAGTAAATTTTATACATAGTAGTATCTATCATATTATTTTATTAAAATTTATTGATATATGATATTTTTTGGATGTTATGATATTAAGTTTTATTTTAAAAAATTAAGACTTCATTGCTTTATTTTTTTCAGCATATTCAAATAGTTTTTTTGTACTGCATTTCAAAACTTTATTCTTTATTATCCACAATTTTATTTTTTTATAGAATTTGCAATGTTATTATTTTGAGTGTAAATATTTATTTTCAAAATTTTATATTTGTCAAAAAACTTTAAAAAATTACACAACTATTTTTGAGTTTGGAACATCAAATTAATTTTGAATTTTTTTGTTACTACATCTAATCTATTATTTTATACATAAGATATTTGAATTTTGGTACTATTTAAAATAAAATTCGCAACATATTTTTTATAAGTAAAACAAAAATAAATTTAAAATTAAAATTTGATTTTTCATTAATATTTTAAGTGAGTTGCTAAAATACCATAGTTTTCTATTGACATTTTTTTTAAAAATAGTATATAAATTAAAGTTTATTATATATTATTATATTTTTTTGTATACAAACATTTTAAACAATATTGTTGAGAGTTTCAATATAAATAAAAAATTGTATATATATATAAGTTTAACATATGTTAATAATACATTTATTTTGTATAAAACTATTATACAGTTTATGAATTTTAACCTATTTTAATGATGAATGATGATTTATTTAAATGAAAAACTTTAAAATTTAAAATTTGTTAATTTACCTATTTAATATAATTTTATCATATTTAATTCATGTAACACTTCTATTTTCATATAATCCAGAATATATTTATAGAATTTATAAAATAGTAGAATTTTTATTTTCTTGTTTATAATAAAATTTTAGTTAACACTGATTTATAATAATATTATATAACTAATTACGAAATTTATTAATGTATTATTTTATAAAAATATTTAAACTCTTAAGTAAGATTTTGTTAGATTCTTTCTCAACAGATTTCGTTATAATTAATACATGTTTTTCTCAAAATTAAACTCTCAAAACTTTTATATTTTACTAAAATAAAAAAATTAATACTATATTTATAGATAGTTTTATATAACATACACTATATATTTCGAAATTGTTTTCTTTACGACAAAGAAATAACAACTCATTGAAATTAATTAATTTAAATATATTATTTTAAATGATATTGGAAGAATCTGTAAACAAGAAAGAAATGGGATGACTAAATGTGTAAATAGAAGAAAATATTTAATCTGCTATCCGTGTTTCCAAACATTTTTCCTTTAGTCTACTATCTATGTTTTCAAACATTCCAATTTTGTACTTCATTTTTAATAATATAGATATAGCCTGGTTATAAAATGCAAACAAAATTTTCTTCTACAATCTATCTAAGATAGAATTCCTTAGGTTATATTCTAGCAAGATGTCGTTAGTGTACCTACAGCTTGATTACAACTTATAACCAAGACTCTACGATATAACTTTTCTTGTTTATGTGTCATAACCTGTTCTGCCTTTTATTCTAGGTTACGTCTGTTGAAGAATGAACATTACACCCACTCTACAGTGTTCTGCGTGAAGTATGATAAATATTATAACCGAATCTACACTAAATCACGAAAATATGGAAACTTCCATGTTTCTAGTTAATATCTTTCCTAAATCTACAATAAATCTACCCTAAATATCTCATGATATCTTATCTCCCACGTTTTCTCCTCCCACGATCCCTCTCTCTTTTGCGTTGTGTCTATCTTTTCTTCATCAACCTAAACATCTCTTCTCTCTAGCAATAGAACATAGTTCTAATCTATGTTAAATTTGGTGTATGAATGTCTAGTTGGAGTGACCAGTGGAGTTTCGTTGTCGACAGAGAAAGGTGTGGCCGAACAGTGGCTTTAGAAACTACTACTATGTTGGAGCAGCTCAAGATCATGGTGTGTGAGGATTATGGAGTGGACCATAATGTCGTAAATGCTGATTTCAGTTATGAGATGGTGAATCAAAGCGGGGATCCTCCCATTATTATCAGCAATGATCGACAAGTATCTAATTTTGTGGGCTAGGCAAAGAAGGGATCGTTTACAACCTTGTGTGTCACGTTCTCTCGTACCGGTGTAAATCAAAAGGAAAGGACCAATATCGATTTGAATAAGAAGCCGTGTGATTCAAGTAATGTTGATGATTATGAAGTTCCCGGAATAAATCGAGCCGAATTTGTCAAACCTTCAAAAGAATCTTCTGATAACATAAAGGATCATGTCGCTAAGGATGTTGTTGGTGATGCTGGTTTAATGAGTGAAAACAATGGAGATAGTGAAAAGGATGGCCAATCTTGTAGAACAAAATTTGTGAAGAAGGATCAAATTTTCAGAAGTAAAGGTGTTCTCAAGGAAACAATGGAAATTTATGCGATGAAAAATAATTTTGATTACCGTGTTATCAAATCCACGAAAAAATGGTGGTACATTCGATGTAAAGATTCGATGTGCAACTGGATTGTACGTGGGGAATGTCTAGATGGTTTTACATATTTCATGATCAACAAGTGTGTGGCAAAACATTCATGTGCTCATTCGAAGAAAAGCAAATTTGGAAAAACAACTTCGGCAAGAACAATTGGGACTTTGATACAACATCGGTTTGAGGATGCCAATGAAAGACCAAAAGGCTATGACATAGTTCAATTTATGCGGTTGGAACATGGTTGTGAGATTACTTATTGGCATGCTTGGGAAGCTCGTGAGTTTGCAATTGCAACAGTTAGAGGTATACCAGATCACAATTATGCAAAAATACCAAAATATTTGCATATGATCAAAGCAGCTAACCCTGGTACGCATACTCACTATAAAACCGGTAATGATGGGAGATTCATGTATCTATTTCTGTCGTTTGGGCAATCAGTTAGATGATTCTACAATGCCATTCGTAGGGTGATTGTTGTTGATGGAACTTTTCTGAAAAATAAATACAAAGGAGTTATACTCGTAGCTACAGCTGTAGATGGTAACTCGAATTTGTATCCCATTGCATTTGGAGTTGTTGATTCAGAGAATGATGATTCATGGGAATGGTTCTTCAGACAATTGAATGATGTTATTGCTGATAGTAAATGCTTAGCTTTTGTGTCAGATATAAATTTGTCAATTGCTAAAACGATTGGTATTGTCTACCCTCAATCATCACATGGAATTTGCATTCACCACTTGTTGACCAATGTTGTTAAATTTTTCAAGACGAAGGGGTTGACTGGCTTGGTTGAAAAAGCTTCACGGGCATATAGGTTCACTGAGTTTCAGGAACGTTTCACTGAAATTTTTGATATGTGTCCTTCGCTTGGAAGATATTTGCAGGAGGTTGATATGAGAAAATGGGCTCGTTCTCTCTTCCCTGGATCCAGGTAGAATAATACAATAAATAAGTGGTGAAGACTAGTGTTTCTTTACCACGCATTTAGACCTCCTCGGTGATGGCTTGCTCGGGGTTGGCTTGCTCGGGGATGGCATGCTCGGGGATGGCTTGCGAGCTGGATGGCTTGCGAGCTGATGGCTCTCCATGTTCAACTTCAACGCTTGTATCCTTGAGTGAAGCTTTAAGCTCAGACTGCATTTTCTCAAATTTTTCAGCCATTTGTTTTTGTAGAATCTCTTCTATTGCAGAGAAATTCTGCTGAAACAACTGCGCCACAAAAGCTTTCATATCTTCATTAAACGGCGCTTGTTTAGGTGTAGCAGAGAGAATCTTATGCTTCCTTTTTTCCATACCACGATCGGCGAGCCTCTTCTTTCTCTTTCTACCTGTCGAGCCTATGTTCATTGATCCTTTTGGAGTTTGAAAGTCTTCATCACTTTCAACTTCTTCATCATTATCAACTACTTCATCAGCCTCACCTTCTTTGTCATCGAACTCAAATGAAACCTCTGGAGTGTCTTCAAAATCCCAAATATGATTGTTGAAGTCATGCTTAGTCCTTATCAACTCCTTGAGAACATTGATTCTATCATCTTCCACCTCATCTTTTCTGCAAAAATCGGCGTGGTCAACTATAACCATATTTCCCATGTAGGATATGTATGGATATATGACATCCTACACAATAAAGATAAACAAAGTTAGATCATAAAACTCATTACAAAGTGGATGAAGTCATCTTAGACATAAATAATTACCTTGCTGAAAATATGTTCTCCAACCGAATGATCTCCTCATATGACACCTTTGCAGCTCACATCCAGTTTATGCATCTAGTACCATCCTTAAAATTTTTGTCCAATTTTTCACACAAAGTTTTCCAATCTTTGGTGCTGCTTCCATTGCCCAAATCTGCAAGGCGTACGAGAAGCCATCTAACACATAACTGATCTTCTTATCCTTTAGTTTATCACGTGTTTTGGCTACTGATTCACGAAGAAGATCATAGGCAACAACTCCCCAAGGATACCGTCGAAGATTCTCAAGATCCATGACCACCTTAATGTATTTGAGAGGGATATTGGCCTTCTCATCTCTCGCGCAAACCACACCAACAATGATGCAAAGATACACCAGCCTTATTCGATCAGTATTACTCTACTTCTTAACAGCTTCCTTGTGCTTCTTCCACAAGTTCAACATACAAATTCCCTCTTTACGCTTCAGCACTTTGCTCCAGAAACCACCATCATCTTCCCAGTCATCAAACTCCTTAAGTGAGAGCTTAGTATTGCACTCAAGCATGGTTACTGCGTGGAACTCTACCAATGAAAACCGGAGTGGTCTCCTCGCAAAGACAAACCAGAGCTCGTGCATTTTGTAAGTCACGAGCTCCCTACAAAAGAAGTTGTGTATTACTCTCGCAGAGTACCCCAGATGATTGTCATACAACTTGAAAATCTGTGAAAAAAATTCATTTTTCTTCACTTCTTTCAACTCGTTTGGCAGCCATTTCTCCAACTTTTCCATAATGTGGACCAGCCTGCAGTTGTTATTGATATGAGAAACTTGGGTCTCCTCGCCCTCCTTAAAAATTCTCTTTGGTAACTCCTTAGACATACCTACAAACAGAAAAATTAACATGTTCAAGTATCATTTAAATCGCACAAACAATGAGAGCAATACAAAACGAGTTTTATATCTACAATGTACCTATTCTAGAATATGTGTTCCACCTAATTCTACCTACAACACTATTTCATCAATCGCTCAATAACCATGTCCCATTTTACATGAGACAAGACTATGTTCCACTTAATACTCAGGTTAGTGGCTTAAGAGGCATAGAGTGTGTTGCTTAACATGTCTTAGGTAAGGGCTAGCGGTCCCTAATCAAGACTAGTAAATAATAAAGACTTGGAATTTACAGAACAAACCATAGAAAAAGAATAAAGGACACAACAAGAAGAAATTATATGACTCATTACTCCCAAACTAAACAGACGGCCCAGACGAGAACAACCTCTACCCTTTTGTATGGCTCAACAATGATGGCAACCTCTTCATTTTCGCAAACAACAGATCCATTCTTCTAAGCCCCAAAACACACCAAGTCATCAAAGAGTTCCCTCAGTTCCCTGGTGGTACACGTAACTACAATCTCCCTATTCTAGAATATATGTTCCACCTAGTTCGACTTTCAAAATCAAGAACACTATTTGATCAATCTCTCAATAACCGTGTCCCATTTTACATGAGACAAGAATATGTTCACGGAAACTTCATTCTTTAACAAACATAATCGTGAAATTCAACAACGAACATGCAATAAGGACTATTCGACCCCTAGAACAAATTTTAATGAAAATACATACAAATCAAGTCATGCATGCCTTAATCGATGTCTAGGTGATGACTAATCGAACCCTAGAACTAATTGTAATTGAAAAGAGATACAATCAAGTATGTAAAAATTAGGGTTTTAAGAATCTAGAGTATGAAACACATACCTTTTGTAAAGAATCGAAGGATTTTGATGAAATTGATCCGAGAAAGTTGAGAACGGTTGACGTTGAAGAACACATCTTAAGAAGACGAAGCACCGTGAAGAAGAACAGAGGCGAAGAGACAGAGAAGAAGAAGTTAAACGAAACCAAAAAGCTTAACAAAGTGAAGAAGAGGTTTCGCGGGTGAAGGAGCCACAAAGCTTAATCGCTATTGAAGGGAGTTTCCCCGATGAAAGAGAAGACGAGGGAGATATTGTTTAGATTATTAGGTTTCCCTTATTTGTTTTCTTTTTTTTTAATTGTAATTAACATTTTTTAATTTTTAATTTTTAATTATATAAAATTTCAGTAAATCAAGGGGTGTAATTGGATTAACACTAATTAAAATCTTAATAAGACAAAAAATCTAAACAAAGTTTTAGAAGGACAAATCTTAGTTGAGGATGTCATATTTTTCCAATTTTCTCAAAATTCTATTGATATAATAATAGTTTAGAGGGAGAAACTGCTTAAACCACCTAAAGTTACATTTCTTCAACACATTAAAATATATTTGTACTACTAAATCACCTGCAAATAAACTCTAACATACATGGGTTTGTATTGGGCTTGTTGCTAATGTTTTGGGTTTGATCTTGATATGTTGTCTTGTGTTAACACCTGAATGATTGTAATCTAGATCGAATTGTTTCTCCGGTGAATCGGCTAAACGAAGTAATGATATTTTTATTTTATACGAAAATCTATCCAACTAAATTAAACAATTATTGTAAAAAATGGGACCCCTATGGGCATCTCCAACCCAAAACCTTATTTTGAGGGGATCAAAACCTTAAAATGAGGATTTGAGGGGTGATTGCTCCAACCATAAATCTTCAAAAAATTCTTGAAGGTTTATTTATTTGCATTATAGTCCTTCGTATTAACAAAAGTTAATAATGATAATAAAACTTTACAATGCATATAAAACATACATTTAATATATTATACAACACACAATATTACAATATTATATAATAAGAGGCAATATAAATTACATATATAATAAAACAACACACATACACACAAAATTTGAGTATTTGAAGTTGCATTTGAATTTTAGTATTTTGGTATCATTTGTAAGATATGTAATATTTAAGAGTTTATTTAGTTTGCTTTAATTTGTTTTAAGTTTGTTTAATGTATTTTTATTTTGTGTGGGTTTGTTTAATGTATTTTTCTATTATGTGAACTTTATTTTAATGCTATGTAATATTTATCCTATTTTATTTTATTTTAGTGTACTTAAGTTACCTAAATTAAGTTTAATACATGCATTTGTGAAAAACAATAATTATAAGATAAAAAAAATAGTTTTGAGGTTTTGAATATTCAAAACCTCAAAATTTGAAGATTTAAAGTTGCATTGGAATGATAAAAACTTCAAAATTTGAAAATTTGAGGTTGCATTGGAGATGTTCCAAGTGAAATATAGTTGGTGGCCTTGAGAGCTAGGGCAGATGTTTTTTTTTTCTGTACAAGCCAAGGCAATGCCCTGTTAATGAGGTGCCTTCTCCTTCAAAGCTCGATAAAGTTTTCCTTCATTCCATTAACCGTGTTTAATGGGCCAAGAAACATAACAAATGGTTGGCATCATTGTTGGGCCCATGGGCCTAAACTGAAAAATTAATGAAATGAGCCACATATATAAAATGGCACTGCTTAGGTTTCAACCAAAACCCTAAGGGAGATTCTCCTCTCTGCATCGTCGTCTCTTACAACTCTCCTTCTGCCGAGCGAAACCCTAATTTGCCTGCGACTAATATCACTTGCAGGTTCGATTAGTATCTCTATGATCCAAAAGTGTTCCTTCCTACATCTCGTTAGTGATACATTGAGATAGTGAAACCAGTAATTAGATGTCTGCCTGAAGCTCTCTTTCGTTGTGTGTTTTTTGTAGGGAACTTGTAAGGAGGAGACAAGATGAGATTGGTCAAGTGTTGGTTTTGCTCTTCTACCATATATCCTGGACATGGTATTCAGTTTGTCCGCAACGATGCAAAGGTAAATTCTTTTCTCTAAGAATCACATTACTTTGATATGTTATAAGTCCTTTTGGCTTTGGACATACATGGATGCTCTGTTCATCATCTTTCTTTAATTATATAGATGTGAATGATGTCTATCTTTAACTTGAATGTGTCTATGTGCTCTTTGAAAACTCAGTTTCTATTCTTACCGTTGAGTTGTGATTGTGGCTATGAGTTTTGTATATAAGATGGGGAGATTCTTTCTCAGACATTGTGATTCAGTTATTACAAGTCTTGTCCTTTTTGCAGATTTTCCGGTTCTGTAGGTCTAAATGCCACAAGAACTTCAAGATGAAGAGGAACCCTCGTAAGGTGAAGTGGACTAAAGCATACAGAGCCGCACATGGAAAGGACATGACTCAGGTATTCAATACTAATAATCCTTGAGTAAAGGAAATAGTAGCTCTCTTAGATAAGTCTCTCACCCTCACGCTTGTTTTCCTTTCCACAAAAAAAAAATAGGATAAAACTTTTGAGTTTGAGAAGAAGAGAAACAGACCAGAGAGGTATGATAGGAACGTTACAGAGGATACTCTCAAGGCCATTAAGAAGATTGATAAGATCAGAAGCACCAGAGAAGCTGAACACATCAATAAGAGGTGGCAATTATAATATAATAGTATACCTATTCCTTAATGTCGTACAGATCCTTGAAATAAGACTCTTATGATTGGTTTTTGTTATTGTGTGGGACTTAGGTTGAAGCCAAACAAACAGAAGGTATTCAAGAGTGAAGTTGCTGAGATAGACCAGAACATTAACTTGATCAAAGCACCATCTCAGCAACAAGACTCAGAGAAGATGAAAGTTTTGGTCTCAAGCAACAAGTCTGTCCCAAACGAAGCCATGGAAGAGTGAGTTCTGTGGAAACATTAGAATCCATTTAAAAGATATATTCACTTTACTCCAAAGCTGGTGTTGTCTTTTTTTTCTTAAGAGTTTTGAGATTGTTTTCGTTTTGCAATGTAGTATTATAAACTGATTGAAGGGAAACAAAGTTGAGTAGTATTTTTATGTGTCTGTCTTTTATAGTATTTCTTTTTATTTTCATCTTGAAAGTATATGCTTTCAGATGAAATATGTGTCTGCAACTTTGATAGTTGACTCATATTTTTACATTATGAATCCTATAACTTTAATAAGCCGTATCAGAATCATAGTGACAGAGCTTTTCTGATTCTACCAATGTTTCGTGTATTACACCTGTCTTGTCCAGAACTCTCTGCCGAGTTTCTTGCATGTCCTGAATGCGATAACTTCTTCCACCAGGAATGCATTGAGTCATCTCCATAGATGATCACCCATTCTTTCCATCCCCAACACTCTCTTTGGCTTGTCAAGCGTGAAAATCTACCTGAATTAAATTGTTGCATATGCTGTTGTTCCCTGTGTGGTGAAGAGCTTATGTTACTGGTCATCGATGTCTCATATGCGACTTCAAGTCAAATATGTATTTTGCCAAGAACCCACCATTGCTTGAGATCGACCAACCTAAGGTAGATCAACATAAACTCCACCTCTTGATGAAGAAATTCTCCTTCACTTGTGATGCTTGCAACTTAATGTACTATATTGGTTGGTCTTGTGAATGTAGATACGTCCATTCAAATTTGTAGCCTGTGAAAACATAAAGAAGGCAAGAGAAGTTGAAAACAAACCAAGCAGAGGTGATGATGATTATCCAAGCAAGATAGCAGATGACGAATACATAGACCATTTCACACATGAACATCATCTAGCGTTCCACAAGGATGGTGAAGGTAGTGATGTAAGCAAAAGATGTCAAGCTTGCTAGTTATCTGTTGTTTATAAATTATACATGTGGTTTTCATTTGGGGTTTAATTGCGCTCAGTCACGTTAACACTAGCAATACACAAGTATGACTACCATCGTCTCAGCTTAGATTTTACCAAGGATGAGACATGTGAAGGTGATTACTGGTGCGAGATATGTGAGAAAAAGATAGGTGAGAAGTCATTGTTCTACACTTGAAAGAAGACTATTGTTGCTCTAATCTTCAAACTCATTGTGTAATTGGTGCTTTACACTTGACGTTAAAACAATACTTCAAGTTGTTTAGCCATGAGTTTGAGGTGGGGGAGAACATTTTGGCTGCTCCATTACATTGCTGCATATGTGGCTTGGAACGCAAAGGGCTTGAGGTTATAATGAGCAAACATGGTGGTTGTGATAAGTACTTGTGTTCTTCTAGTTGTTTGATGAGAAACCGTCGTCTTCAAAAGAAATGGGTAATCTATTGGGGGAGTTTGTCTTTGTATCCCTGTTTCTTGTCTAATCAATAATACATATGAACCCACAAACTAAGACTAAGATCTACAACAACTCTTCTCATATATTCTCAAATCAATATTGCCGTTTGCTTTCTTATTTTTTTTTTTGTAGGATTTGGTTTTTCTAAAATTGAATATTAAATTTACTTCAAAAGCCCCTTTTACATCAGTGTGTAACCAATAAAGAACTTTTTAATTCTACTTTTCTATAACCCATCCCCTACTTAACTTGGTGGTCTTGTGACAAACCAGAAGGCCATGCTTCCTTCAAAGCCTTTGTTTCCTTTCTTTTGGGTAATGCTAAACTTTTTCTTCATGTTTTTATCAATCAGCTTGTCTAAGGAAAACTATCTTTGGAATGTATCATGCAAACATTTTAGTGTTTTCATTTGTTCTTCAATGCACCGCTCTATCAAGTGAGGTCATACACAACCACTCTACTAAATGAAGTCTTATAGAACTACAATAGGAGAGTACTAGTGTAGGATTTTCGTAAACAAACTCATCCAAAGCCTTAAAAATCTCACATATATAAAGGACATGGATTTCACAGATTATTGCTACTTGGTTTTAATTTGAAAATAAGAGTTTTGACATGCGATACCAAGCCTAGTAAATCTATACGGATATAATTGATCTATACATGAGATTTGATCTTAAATTAGAGTTTGATCCTCACATCTACGCATGTGTCTTTTCATTTTCATTATAATTTTTTAAGAATTTAAATTATTTCTTTTCTGCAATTTTTTTATAAGTGTTTTTAGATTTGTTGTCCATCTCCTTCGACATTCGAGTTTATTATTTTAGCATCAATACTATAGTTAAGTAAAATTTTATTATCAATTTTGATACTCAAGGTGAATTCATATCTAATTTTTAAAAAGTTTATTTAGTTTTCGCATATGAACTGGAGTGGAGTCCAAGTTTGCAAATATTCTAGTCGTCACCTTTTCTTGTTCAGTTCAAAGATCTGTATTATCCTCTTGTAATCTTGTTTATGGTTGCTAAGGTTTTTTTTCATGTTTTACCTTTTTCAATCCAATTTATAAATTAGAGCACTTATCTCAGACATGACAATAGTTAATTATGTTCCACCAACCACATCTGAGACATCATTATTAATGTTAATCACATCCTAATCCATAAAAGAAAATATTATGTGATGATTT
Organism: Moricandia arvensis; assembly: GCA_905132765.1. NCBI lineage: Eukaryota > Viridiplantae > Streptophyta > Magnoliopsida > Brassicales > Brassicaceae > Moricandia > Moricandia arvensis. The sequence goes on along the minus strand of CAJHQP010001213.1, from coordinate 17,659 downwards.
TTAGGTATAAAAGTTTAATTAAAATAGTCTTTTTGTATATGTAACTCCATGTCCAGCGAAGGAAATAGAGGAGTACATGGAAGGGTCGGCTTATAACCTTATTTCTCTTTAATTTTTCTATGCAATTTATTCGATCAATTTTTTTTTGTTTTAATAATCTACTTGTTAGGTTAAGGATTTTTCAAAAGTTAAAGATGCTTGTTAGATTTAGGGTTTTTTCAAAGGTTAAAAATAGATTATTAAATTAGACATAGTTGTTAGGGTAATCTTATAACTTTTTTATCTCGATTAAACTTAATGCTAGTTCTAGAATGACCACTTGGAATTTAGATCTTACAATAATTGATAAATAGGACAATATTATTTTTGACTTACTTTAGATGAGCAAAATACCTATTTGCAAAAAAATTTAGTTTTGAGATTGTGAACTTATCAAACATATGTTTAATGTTTGTCTCAACTGTTGAATTTGAAAAGAATTTTGGAACTCTAGGATTTTTACATAAATAATCTTTGCAAAGAAAGTGGAGTAATTTGAACATTGTGATTTGAGTTCAAAAATAATTTTTAACTAAACCTCTAGCCATTTGTCTGATTTGCAATTTTATGTAAAATTTGCATTTCTGTTTTACTTAAGAATATCTCTAAGTCTAGTTTCCTAATTGAACTTACAACTGTTTTAGTTTCTCTTTTGCTTACATTATATTCACTTTGTTTAGCTTAATTTGAAACTGAAATTTATTGAGGGATCTTGAGTCTTTTTGGGAATTCGGCCCTTAAATACTATCACTGCACCTCTAATTTTGTATATTAACTCATTAGAGACTATATTTGAGCATTTTATTATGTTTCATATATATAATCAGTATGTTTTAACTGCTTTTCTGGTTTTAGAGTTTGCAAGTAACTCTTAGCTTAGTATGAATTTCACATTGGTTTGAACTTAAGCAAATGTTGTTTGTTTGTGTATGTGTGATTGTTGGCATATTTGTTTTGGGAGAAAATTACTATACTAACATAAAATCAAAACAAACTGTTATGTTTTGAGGACAAGAGACAAGACTTTACGGTCCCAAATTCTCTATACATCTCAATTGATGATTTTCAAATGGAAGCTTCCTTCTTTACTACAACTGTTTGTTAAAATGTGTGGATGATGTGTTAGTTTTTTGGTGCCTTATACTTTTGAATTCTGCATATGCATTTTAGGTGGTGTTATCACTTTTTGTTTCTAATATGAAGAACTTCTTGACATAAGAGAAGAGTATAAAGAAGAAAATTCTTCTACAACTGTGCTTCAGCCTGCTGTTAAGAAAGACTCTTATGGTCTTCTTGGAGGAGACTACACGTGTGAAATTAAAATGGTGAATTTTCTCGAACCATGCCCATGTTTAATGAACTTGAAGTAGAGGAATAACATGAGGCTGGTGAGGGGGATGATAAAAGTGAGGAACATAAATCTTCAGTAGAAAGCATGGAGGAGAGCGAGCGGGATAAGATGAAAGGTCATGGAGATAAAGCAGACGACTATATAATTGATTATGAGGAATCTGATGCGAAACAAGGATTAACCATATATGTTCTTGAGAAGGTGTATGGCCATAATTCTGTTGGTGAACCGATATATTCAGAAGTAAGGTTTGACATATGAATTCATGTTTATGGTTATTGTTTTTACCTTATCAATTATTACTGTTGATTACTTGATGCAGCCCAGTGTCAAGGAAAAATCTATTCAAGTGTTCCTAGAAAATATTCACGCAAGGATACATAACTTGTTTTGTCAACTGTGCTTTTTATTAAGCTTTTCAAGAGTGGATAAAAAGTTACTAGCATACACGTGCTTATAACCAGAACACATGGCATCAAAATATTAAATACAAATACACGTGTCATAAAAGAAGCATGCAAATCAGACGATTCTTCAGCTCCTTATTTGGTCAACATTCTGGTGAACCTCCAACGAAATCTTCATCCTTTTTCAAGTACTTCCATCTTCTTTGATTTGCACCCGCTACATAACTTTTTTCGCCTTTCGCCATTGTTGATGTCTTGGAAACCTTATACCTCTGGTTGTTCATTTTGGGATTGTTGAAGCCAGCCAAAGTTGATCCTTTGTTGAACCGTTCATAGAGTGCTAAACTTTACTGAATATTCTTTGACTTCGCCTAGATGAATCCATCATCTTCATGGTCCTTTCGATTGGAATGGTTAGACCTTAGAACCAATGCACTGGCCAAACTGAAATTGGTTGCAGACTGTTTCCTTCTGAGAGGGTTTTGAGCATAATCTTAAGCAAAGGTTAACCAACCATCAACAACCGGTGTATCATATGAACTCACGAAATAGATCCCAAAGGATACATCCGGTCTAAAAAGACCAAACTTTATTAAAACTGAAGCTAAGAATCTGGAGAATATTGATGAAACATGAAGAGTTTTCCAATTTTAGTTTGGGATAACACATAAAAAATATCATCGAACGAAGTAAGAGTACACCAAAATAATCGTCGAGCAAAGTAGTTATCCGAAAAGACATAAGAGAAAATCAACCATAAGATTGAAGCTTTGTACAACAAAAAGCAAAAGAAGATTGGTAACCGGCGATAGAGATCACCGACAACCGGACTTTTCTTTGATTTATGAAGTTTTATAGAGAGAAAATGGAGTAACTAAAGAGAGAATGTTATAAACCTCCAAGCAAAGATACATATGATCCATTGAAAATAAGAAACATCCATAATTCTCTTCATTTATTATTTTCTAGTTTCTTTTCTTAATTTTTTTAAAAATTGCATTTTAACATAGTATTAGTGCAAAACACAATTCTCCAAAAAAAATTAGCTTTATGATCCAAAAACAGTTCAAACATCATAAACGAGAAAATTATAAAATATTCTTCCTGAAAACAATACATTAAATTTATAAAACAAAACTACAAACATGATAGTATATCACAACAACAAATAAATCAAACATACTTTGTACTTTACATTAAAAAAAATATACGTGTAAGCATGAGGGTCAGAATCTAATATCTAATTAAATTACCATATCATTATTTAAAATAAATTATAAATATAAATTATAAAATTATACAAATTAAAATTAGAATATTAATAATTTATTATAAAGTATTTATTTTGTAAATACTTATACTCATGAGAATGGAAATATTGCTTAGTTTATATTATTTATAATCATAGATTTATAACATAATAAATTAATTATCATAACATATAAATAATAAAATTTATATTACTGTAATATTATAATTTTAGGTGATTTAGAACTCTCTTTTTTTTTGTCAACGGTGATTTACAACTCTATTGTTTAGTTAACTGAAAAAAAGGATTTTTTCCTTTTTGTCGTAAAATTGTTAACGTACAATCAACGGCTACGATTCGTCCATTATAAATTGAAAACACGAGATCAACCGTCTTCAATTCTAACACAACTAAACAAAAGCTAAGATCAAGTGCTACGCGGAGTACAATAACTAACCTCTCCTCTAAAGGGTTCTAGGGCTCGCTTAGTGCTCTACACGGCTTTTAGGCGGCTCCCTCCTTTCTCTTCTTCTTCGTCGTCGCCTCGAAGGTTTTTCTTTTAGGGTTTCGATTTTTCCCGGTATGGACCCCTACGCAACGGAAACAGTTGTCGATGAGGAGAACCACGAAGTGAAACCATCGGAAGATGTTGAGAACGATGACGACAAATCTCAGCCTCAATCTGGTGGTGGCATCGATAGTGCTGGGTAAAGTTTTCTCCTTTCTCTCTCAATTTGGTATAGAGAAGAAAAGAGCATCGTAATGTTTCGGTTAGGGTCTCTGTGGATACGTAAATTAGAAAAGGTTCGAGCTTTATTATCTCTGAATGGTGAAATTAGGGTTAAGTTTCTTGGTTCCCCCTAGAGAAATATGGAATGGAGAAGGATAAGTTTGAGTCCTCTTCTCCAGTTTCTTTAGATTTAGTATTACTTATACGATGTTTTTGTGGAACTTGTAGAAAGATATTTGTTGGAGGTTTAGCCAGGGAGACTACTTCAGGTTAGTTCTTGTGTCTGGTTGCCACTTTGTCAAGAGGTTAGCTCTCTCGTTGTTCTGTTCAAGTTCAATACTTTATAACTCTGTTCTTTTTTTTTATTTGCTTGTGCAGCTGAGTTCGTCAAGCATTTTGAGAAGTATGGAGAGATTACAGATTCTGTGATTATGAAGGATAGGAAAACTGGACAGCCTCGAGGGTTTGGGTTTGTCACTTATGCTGATTCCTCGGTGGTTGACAAACTTATCCAGGACAATCACATTATAAACGGGAAGCAGGTTAATAATTGAGCTAACAAGCTTAAGTATGTGTTCTTAAGTTGTGTCTTACAGTACAATAACGTTTGCTTCTTCTTTTTTTGGCTCTTCAGGTTGAGATTAAGCGGACTATACCGAGAGGATCAGTGAGCTCCAGCGAGTTCAAAACCAAGAAGATATTTGTTGGTGGAATTCCTTCAACTGTTGATGATGGTAAAGCACCAGCCTTTTCTTACTTGTTGATGTTTATCATATGATTTTCATTTCATGATCATGTCTATCTGTGAAGTAACTCATCTGGTGATTGTGTAGATGAGTTTAAGGAGTTCTTTATGCAATTTGGAGAGCTCAAGGAACACCAGATTATGCGTGATCATGCAACTGGAAGATCACGTGGCTTTGGGTTTGTTACATATGAAAGTGAAGATATGGTTGATCTTCTCTTGGCAAAAGGGAACAGAATTGAGCTCTCTGGGACTCAGGTAACGGAATGCTCTTGCAAATATTGTTGAGATTCTAAGGCGTTGTTAGCTAATAAGAACACTCACATCTTCCTCTTAACATTGTCTTATATAGGTAGAGATAAAGAAGGCAGAGCCGAAAAAACCAAACTCGGTAACAACCCCTTCAAGGCGGTTTGGAGACTCACGCTCTAACTTTGGCGGAGGCTATGGAGATGGTTATGGTGGAGGACCCGGCGGTGGATATGGTGGTCCAGATGGTCCATACAAATCTGGTGGCGGCTATGGAGGTGGACGGTCCGGTGGCTATGGAGGGTACGGAGGAGAGTTTGGCGGGTATGGTGGCGGTGGATATGGTGGTGGTGTTGGACCTTATAGAGGAGGAGAGCCTCCACTTGGATACTCTGGTCGCTATGGAGGAGGCGGTGGTGGTTACAACAGAGGTGGTTACGGAATGGGAGGTGGAGGAGGAGGGTATGGTGGTGGACCGGGAGATATGTATGGTGGGCCTTACGGTGAGCCAGCAGGTGGTTATGGTGGACCAAGTGGTAGTTACGGAGGTGGATACGGTAGTGGTGGGTATGGTGCTGGGACTGGTGGGGGAGGGTATAGAGGTGGTGGGGCTGGTGGCTATGAGATGGGTGGTCCAGCAGGTGGTTATGGTGGTGGGGGAAGCTACGGAGGAGGAAGTAGAGGGGGATATGGAGGTTCGGGACGGTACCATCCGTATGGAAGGTAGAAAGTTGCATAAAAGCTTTCAATCTTCTTGTTGTTTGTGTCATGTGTGGTTATCAAGGATAGCTAGAGAGTAATACTGTATGGTGAGAGAGAGAGAGGGTTTGATTCCCTGAGATTAGTTTAATACATTATAGATAATTGCCAGATTATTCTTCTTTTTTTTGCTTAGAACAAATCTTGTCTTAACTAGATTTAGCTTTCGTATCATGACTTTCGAGTTTTGATCCCAACCTTTAGTAGCTAGACTTCGTTTGTATTGTTTCATATATTTGATCGAGAACCTTCTTTATCTATCCGAAGTTTTGATTGTAGTCTACTTCTCCCTAAAGTGAGAACCACAAATTAACCAAAAAAATATCTGATTGTGAATCATCTGCCTCAATTGTTTGATTCTTCTCTTTCTCATTTTCTTCCAAGCCCATCTCTTTTTTTGATTGTTTCAGTTCAATATATTCCGGGGAAAAAGTTGTTAGCAGCATTATCTGGGTTTGAGAATACATTATCTGGAGATGGCAATACTTGCGACAAACATCGTCTGCATCTTAAAAGTAACGATTTTCAAAGCGAATTACATCGCAATTAATCCTTCTTTTTATTCAGAAAAAAAAAATTATATGGAGATGTGCAGGTAGAGAGGAGGTTGAAGATAGAATGCAGAAAGAAAGAGAAGGGAAGAGATCAAAGCATATCTCCATATAAAGTCATTGAAATAACTCCTCCCCCAAAGTCTCTTGGCGTTCGTTGCCTTCCTCATGTTAGTCCTCTTCTTCTTCCTTATTGATTTTGGTTTCTTCTAGCTTTGATTTTGATGGGGTTTGATTTTATTGCAGAATCTTCAGTGCGGAGAGAACGTAATGATAGAAGGGCAAACGTACACAATCTCGGCGGTGACACATCGGTATCAGCTCCGCAAAGGTAAGTACGAGCCTAGTGAGAGACGCCTTGATGTTCTCTCCGCCGCTCGATACGTCTTAAACCTTTATTTCGACAATCTCCTCCACAATTCTTGATCCCCCTTTTCTTCTCTTTACTCTAAAACTTATGTAGTAAATAATATGTACGATGATGTATGGATAGTTGTAATAAACCATGGTAATGTATGGTTGCATGTTATCCACTAAATAGGAACTACAATCACAAGAATCCTCAAGACGACTTTGAATCAATCTCTTGCCTCGGATCTAACTCACCCTCAAGTAAACTATTAGAGTAGTTGGTTAAGGCCTTTGGAATGTCCGGTTTATTATCAATCTATTTATGATGTGAACCACTTCGTTACTTTTGGTTTAGTGTTGTTAACCATTGTATATATAACCTTGTTGTAACAAACTTTATCATTAATGAGAAATGTGTATTTACATCAAGTTTGTTAATATGGTATTAGAGCATTCTCCGCTCAAATCTTTGTGATTCTTGATTCAATTCTTTAAATTTCTCATCTCCTTCTTCGATTTCACCATAGATTAGTTGATCGGAATCTCAATTTGCGGTTTATTTGAACTTAGAATCTCGAAATCTGAGTTCCGAAGCTCGTCTTCACCATCAGACCTTCGATTCAAGCTCAGTTCATCTCTAATGGCGAAAGTAAGAAAAGCTTGTGCTCGATCATCGTCAATCTCGGAACAAACACCGATAACGACGATTACATTTGAAAACTTCGAAATGATGATTCTGTCTCTGGAATCAACAACGCGATAACGCGTAACACTTCATTTCCTCCTCCGGAAGAATCATATGATAATGTTCATAGTCCATTTTTTCTCCATTCAGCAAATCATCCACGTTTGTCCATTATTACTCATATACTTGATATATATATCTAATTAAAACAATTGGTCAATAGCTATGCGAATGAGTCTTGATGCTAAGAACAAACTTAGTTTCGTGGATGGATCGCTTTCTACGCCTAGCATTGTTGATGCTTTGTTTAAGATCTAGAGTCAATGTAACAACATGGTTAAGGCTTGGTTATTGAATGTGGTGAAAAGAGAAATCTATGATAGTATTCTTTACTATGAAGATGCAGTAAAAAATGTGAAATGTTTTTTTCTTGAGGTTTCATGTTAGTATTCTCCCAAGGAAGTATCAGCTAGAGCAAGCTATCATGAATCTGAAGCTGGATAGTCTTGACTTATCAACATATTACACGGAGAAGAAAACACTTTGGGAACAATTGGCGAATACAAGAAGCTCTAGTGTTCAAAGATGTAACTGTGATCATGTTAAAGAGTTGTTGGAAGAGGCCGAGACTAGCTGGATCATCCAATTCCTTATGGGATTGAATGATAACTTTGCTAACATAGGAGGTAAAATATTGAACATGAAAGCTAGACCTGGATTGACAGAGATACAATATCTGAGTTCAAGATGAGAGTCAGCGTATAGTTGGGAGTACAACGACACGCCCTTTGTCCAATCTAGCTGCATTTCAAGTTCAAGTTTCTGTTACTCCAGATCAATCACATGTTCTGCTATCTCAAGGGGGCTATCAGAAGCCGAAGTGTTCTCATTGTCACAAAATGGGACATGTTGCGGATAAGTGTTACAAGCTTCATTGTTTTCCTCCAGGGTTCACATCTAAATGGAAGAAACCTTAGAGCATAAGAACTACCAACATTGCAACAACGCAACTTCCCATTCAATCTAATCAGAAGACTGTGAAAGTTGAAACATCTTCTGAAGATATGTCTAAGGATCAAATCCAAAGTATGATCTCATATCTTAGTACCAAACTCCATCACACCCCTACGGATTGCCAACTTGACAAGAATAGTTCTTCAAATTCAAATCTTGTACCCATTGTTTCACAGCTTTCAGGTACATTTCTGAATTTATATTCCAACTCTTATTATAACAATCTAATCTCTTCTATATCTACAGAACTAGTTGTGTCTCTTAGAGCTTGGGTATTAGATTCGGGGGCAATTCATAATGTTACACACAATAGAGACATTTTCGTAGATATAGTCATTTAGATAAAACCTTTGTGACTCTACTCAATGATTATACAGTCAACATTATGGGCATAGGTTTTATTCAATTGACGGATGCTATCTCTCTACAAAATGTGCTCTATATTCCTGAATTCAAATTTAATCTCATCAATATTAGTGTTTTAACAGAGAGCTTGCATTCTGAAGTTAGTTTCACTGCTGGTCAATGATTTATTCAAGAACTTACTCCAGAGTTGATGATTGGGCACGGTAGTCAAATCGGAAATTTGTATATCTTAGAGTTTGATGAATCTGGTCATGCAATGTCTTCATATGGTACTTTTTCCATTTGTTCGCCTCCACCAGTTTGCTATAGTTTCACTGTTGATATGAAAACATGGCATAATAGATTGGGTCATCTATCTGCGTCTAAGGTTGATGTAATCTCTGAAATATCACGGTTAAAGAATAAGAAAATAGATAGTAGTGTATGTCATGTTTGCCATCTTTCCAAACAGAAACATTTGCCATTTCCATCAAGAAAGAATATTTGTCAAACATCCTTTGAACTCGTGCATATTGATACATGGGGTCCTTTCTCTGTTCCTACTATAGATGATTTCAAGTATTTCCTTACAATTGTTGATGACTATATTAGAGATACGTGGAATTACCTCATGAAATCAAAGTTTGATGTTTTACAAATCTTTCATGGTTTTCTTGCTATGGTTGAGAATCAATTTAACATGAAAGTAAAATCTGTTAGGTCCGACAATGCGCATCAACTGAAAATCACTGATCTGTTTATGCAAAAAGGCATAGTGTCATATCATTCATGTCCTGAAACACCTGATTAAAACTCAGTTCTAGAGAGAAAGTATCAACACATATTGAATGTAGCTAGAGCCCTTCTATTTCAATCCAATGTTCCATTAGCTTACTGGGGAGATTGTGTCTTAACAACAATGTTCTTGATCAATAGATTACCTACAGTAGTCCTTAATAACGTGTCACCTTATGAGAAATTAACTAGCAAATCTCTTGTGTATCATTCTTTAAAGAGTTTTGGGTGTTTGTGCTACAGTTCTACATCTCCAAAAGGTAGACTTAAGTTTGAACCTAAGGCTAGAGTGTATATCTTTCTAGGTTATCCAACTGGGTATGAAGGGTATAAGCTATTAGAAATATAGACACATGTTATTACATGTCATTTTTTCATGAGGATATTTTTCCTTTGGTACAATTTACTATCTCGAATGTTGCCAAATATTTCTTTCCTCTATTTCATTCTCCTGCTTCTCCTGATGTTTTGCACTCCACGCAAGCATCTTCTGATACACATCTCTCAAAAGATTTGTCATTTTCCACTGCTTTAATCCCTCATGATTCAAAACCCAAGACAAACCAAAATTCCCAAACACTTCAAAGGTTTTCATTGTTATAATACTACTAGTACTACTTTATATCCTATTGCCAACTATATCTCTTACTCATTTGTATCTGAGCCTTTTTGTGCCTTCATAAACATCATTACGAATACATTTGTTCCCAAAAAGTACTATGAAGCTAAAGATATTAAGGTTTGGCATGATGCGACAAAAGTGGAGATTGATGCTATGGCACGAACTCATACTTGGACTATTACAACTCTCCCACCAAATAAAAATGTCATCGGTTGCAAATGGGTCTTCACGATCAAATACAATGTGGATGGTACGGTTGAGAGATGTAAAGGGCGACTAGTTGCAAAGGGCTACACACAACAAGAAGTCTTGGATTATGAAGAAACCTTCTCACCAGTTGCTAAACATACCTCAATGAGGTTACTTCTTTTACTTGCTGCTAAGATGAACTGGTCTGTGAGTTAGCTAGATATCTCCAATGCATTTTTGAATGGAGACTTGAATGAAGAGATATATGTGAAAGTACCTCCTGGTTATACTGATATTACGGGTGAAGCTTTACCACCTAATGCATTTTGTAGACTTAATAAATCCATTTATGGTCTCAAACAAGCTTCGAGACAGTGGTTTTTTAAGCTTTCATCTACTTTGGTTGGTATGGATTTCTCTAAATCTCATGGAGACCATACCTTGTTCATTCGGTTTACTGATGGGATCCTTCTTGGAGTGCTAGTATATGTTGATGATATACTCATTGTGAGTAACAATGATGGTGCAGTGTTGGTGTTTAAAGAGAGTTTGAAGCAGCATTTCAAGTTACGAGATCTAGGCCAATCTAAATATTTTTTAGGCTTGGAGATTGCTCGTTCTTCTGCTAATATATCAGTCTGTCAGAGGAAACATATTCCGGAGTTACTTTCCACTACTGGTTTCTTTGGCAGTAAACCTTCTTCGGTGCCAATGGATCCAAACATAAAGTTCTCTAAAGATGATGGTATTCCTCTTTCGGATCCTTCTTCTTACAGAAAACTTATTGGGAAGCTCATGTATCTTCATACTACAAGACCTGATATCTCTTTTGCGGTAAACACTCTTTGTTAATTCTCTCATGATCCTCGAGACATCCATCTCCAAGTAGTCCATAAGCTACTTCGTTACTTGACTTGAGAGGCTTTGTTGATGCTGATTGGAGTTCTTGCAAATATATACGAAGGTTGATTACTGGTTACTACATGTTTATTGGTAACTCTTTGGTTTCATGGCGATCAAAGAAAAAAGACACTATTTCATGTAGTATTGATGAAGCAGAGTTTCGTGCAATGGCTGCTGCTACTAAGGAGATGATTTGGTTATCTTGGTTATTGGTGGACATGAATGTTTCATTTCGACCTCCTGCTTACCTTTACTGTGATAACACTACAGCTATATATATTGCCAACAATTATGTCTTCCATGAGCGCATGTAGAAATGGATTGCTACGAGACTAGGGAATCCATTGAGAATAGTTTTAACACAATGTATGTAACGTCAGGTAATCAACTAGCTCATCCTCAAGGCTCTATATCCTGCTCCTTTCCGAGAGCTAATAGGCAAGATGGGTCTTCACAACATTTTTGCTCCACCTCCATCTTGAAGGTGGCTATTAGAGTAGTTGGTTAATGGCTTTGGAATATCCGATTTATTATCAATCTATTTATGTTGTAAACCACTTGGCTATTCTTGGTTTAGTGTTGTTAACCATTGTATATATAACCTGATTGTAACAAATTTTATCATTAATGAGAAATGTGTGTTTACATCAAGTTTACTAATATAAACCGATGCATTTTGAACCAAGTGAACCATGAACAGTTAAACCAGACCGTTGGAATTGATAAAATGCTCGATCAACTTGACAACTCGGTTTAGCTTAACATCGGATGATGTTTGTCACATTTCGACCAACACATATATCATGAGAAATTTGTCAACCTTAGAGATTAAGTGATGTATACAGCGAATAGTTTAGGTCCTTGCACGATTCAATCCGATAGTCCTTTTTTTTTTTTTTGAACACCATCAATCCGGTAGTCCAAAACTTTTTATTTCTGCTCTGCCTGTGGTGAAGACAACTAATAAATTAATTAAATTAATAGCATACAATTGAAACGTTCGCCAAATTTTAATTGAAATTTTTTGAAAGGTCGATTGACGAGCTCATCGTAAACTATGCAATTACGCAATGTATGTAGGCTAAGAATTTATACCAAATCCAAATATGTTAAATTTGTAATCTTCGCAACTATGATTTAAAATATACTAGATTTTGACCCGCCCTTGAAAGGGCGGATATATATTTTGTATATTATAAATTATATATAATTAAAAATATTTTGATTTCTATTTTTTTAAAATCTAAAGTATATTTGATTATCTTTTTTTAAAAAAAATATAGCATATTCTAATTACCATATTCTGTTGAAGTTGTTATATTTAAGTAAGATTTGAAAGATTATGAATGTAAATGGATAGTTGACTAATGGAAATAATTATGAATATCCGTTTTTAATTAAATGGTACTATAAATTATGTAATAAACTAACAAACTTGAAACAATCCAAAAGTTAAATGACAATTTTCAATGGTAGATAAATTTAGGACTCTATTTTAATAGAGTAGATTATCACTAGACAATTAGCTTACAAGAAAATGATATAATACGTGTGACACAGTTGACAAACGTCCCATAGTTTAACTAAAGCAACAGTCTGTCACTAAACAATAATATGACGAACGAGTCTCCTTGCACTATTCTGTCTGTCAGGTAGAGTTTACATCACCAACCAGTCGTATCACAAAATGTGGGACCCACACTCGTGTGTGTGCCTCGAGACGTGTTCGAACGATCGAATATTATTAAACGTTACTTCAAGTTGCACTGCGTGCGTCCTCCATTTTCGAATCTGCTTCTTCTTACTTTTATTCAATCTCTCTCTCTCTCTGCGAAACCTCCTAGTTGATGATAGATGACGACTGTTGAGAACATGAGCTCTGTTCCGGCGTCGGAAGACACGGAGTTCGGGTTCAAGAGAGCGGAGATGTACAGCACCAACATCGCAAACTCCATCACTTCGTACGGTCGCCATGTTTTCGTTCTCTACAAGACTCCCGAAGCTTGGATCTCACACGTCGAGGAGGAAGGTTTGCCTCAGAGGTTCGCTACGTTGCTCAAGGATCGCAAATCTGATCTCCTTGTTCAGGTATACAAACATCAGATTCGATATTTGTGATAATATTCAAATGTCTTAATCTGAGTTTTGTCGTGTTGTTGGTAGACGAAGCTGAATGTATGCGAAGGTGGTGGATCCGATGGAGATGTGTTGGTTTTTCCTGATATGGTCAGATACAAGTGAGTTCCTTCTTCTAGTTTTTTTTTTATTCTTAGAGTAAATTGTTTTGGTAATGACAGTTGACTAGAACGGTGATTGATTTCTGAAAGAGTAAAGATTGCATTGTCTAATTTTAGAATTAATCTATTATAGATTTTTGTCTTCGGATACTGTTTGAGTTTGGATCGAGTTTTTGGATTCAGCCTTCATTGGGGGGTTTTCATATTGATTTAGACAAGGTCGGCTAATAATATTTCGGATTTGCCTAGATTTTATAATTCTATAAAATTCATTTTGAATCCGAATTCATTTCAGATTCGTTTAATAGTTAAAATATTTTTAGGTATGGTATCATATATAAAGTCTGAGGTACTCAATAAATACTCATATCCTATACTAACTCCAGTCGAGTTTATGAGTTTTCGGATAATACCCACAACCCAAATACCTACCTGTAAGATTCATTCATTTAGATATTTTTATAGATCAGACCGGTGTAGATTCAGATTTTTCAGTTCGTCGATTCGGTTTGATCTACGGTTTAATTACAAATGCCCAGACCTACTTCATGTATAGCTCAGTTAATAAACCTGAGATTCTAATTATGAACTGCATTAAGTTCGATTATATACGCTAATTATGTGTGTTGGTTTTATGATCTACAAGGGGGATTAAGGATACTGAAGTGGAAAGTTTTTTTGAAGATGTGCTTGTGAATGGGAAGCCATGGAGATATGGGAGAGAGGAAAAGATATCTGGAACATTTGTGTTTGTGTGTACGCATGCTAGTCGAGACAAGAGGTGTGGTGTTTGTGGACCAGTCATCTTAGAGAGGTTCGAGCAGGAGATTGGCTCTCGTGGACTATCAGACCAAATCTCTCTCAAGCGATGTTCTCATGTTGGACAACATAAGTATGCTGGTAATATAATCATCTTCAGTCCTGATCAAGCTGGAAAGATTTCCGGAAATTGGTAAGTTAATGTTTTGGATCAAAAATAAAAGAAATGTTAAAAGTAGGTTTATGCATCACTTGGTTTACTTAAAATGCAGGTATGGGTATGTAACTCCTGATGATGTTCCTGAATTGCTTGACCAGCATATTGCAAAAGGAGAAATCATTCAAAGGATTTGGAGGTATATATGGGTCTTAAACTCTTTCTTTCTAGTTTGTGCATATACATTTACACTCGGACTACACTAAACTTAAGTAACGTTTTTCTATATCAGGGGACAAATGGGCTTACCTGGAGGTGTAGCTGAGAAAGAGCATGAACAGAGAGTGTTGCCTAATAGTAACCCTGTAGTTGAGAATTTCACAGGAGGATGTTGCCAAGGAGCAAACGGCAGCGTTTCGTGTTGCCAAAACGAAAACCCGAAGCCAGAGCCAGTCAAGAAAGAAGGAAAGTGCGACATATGGTACTTCCAGCCTCTTGACAAAGAAGAGATTTATCTTGGAGCAGCCGTGCTTGGAGCCGTTGCAACTATAGCCATGATTGGTTACACCATTTTCAAGAGGTCAGGATAAGGAACCACCTAACCTTACACTTCTTACTTGGCTATTTGATTCAAATAGAAGTTTTGTTTATGTTTTAAGAAACATACAAACCTTTTTTGGTTTCTGGGAGTTTTTTCTCTCTCTCTTCCTTTTATGTTTTCTTTTTTGAACACCTCGCTTCCTTTTATGTAGTTTTCCTTTTCTTCCTTTCTATGTTTGTTGTTGTGCTTTGTATTTTGCGGTTTGGTGAAAATCTTGATGATGGGCAATATCGTTTATGACTGATCTCTTTATATTTGATTTTGGCCATCTAAAAATATTAAAAGGGAGATAAAGTGAAAGGGGATGCTATCCACTTCACCAAAAATAATTAGCCAATGAAAACATTTTAATTCGTAATATAATCATCTTTTTTTTCTCTCAAAAATATCAGCAAATAATGGGCTCATATTTGACCTGAAATCAACATATATTTGTATACTTTCGACCCATATTTGACCCGACAACAATATATATAATTGGCTCACATTAGATTACTACATTTCCAGCTCATCTTCTATCTCGGCCCATTCATTATTCACTCAAACCTAACCTATAAAGCGGTGAGTCTCATCTCCTCCCACCCTTCGCTTAACGCTTCAGTTGTTGAAGCAGCGTCCCACTTAATCGATGAGGCAGCCATTCCTGGTGAGAGGTTTTGTGGGGATTTTAGTGCTAGATTGAGCGAGGAAAGGGTGCATTGAATGAAATCTAGTGGCCAAAGTGGGTTGTGGGTGCTTAACGATTCAATTAATACTTTTGATTGGATGCATCGGCTCGTCGAACTGATTCACAGGAACATTAGATCGGCACCACATGAAAACCGGTGTCGAGAAAGAGATGAAGATTGTGGTTTTTCATTAAAACAATTTGATCTTCCACGATATTATTTTCTGGCCCAACCATGTACTAACTAAAATATACTTTTTAGATACGAAGAATATACCAACTTCATAGAAGTCCAATGAAACTCACATTCGACCCGATTAAATTCATATTGACGTTTCATAACGTGAAGAAAAAATGAAGGCCCATACACTTTTGGTTAACGAAGAAACGTGATTTTAAAACTTTAGAGAGTTGCCACATGTCTAAATTTGCCCAATGCGACTCTTGATGTGAAAGATTGTGATGAGAGAAAAATTTCTTTTATTGTTATAGATATTTTTATAGAAATTACAAAAATAAATTTTATTTTTATGTTTCATTTGTAAAATAATATTTTTAGCATATAACTTTTATTTTAGTCTAAATAATATCTATTCTAAAATTATATCATAATGCTTAATTACTTTGCAAAATTTAAGATAAATATAATAGACTAAAAAGTAATCACAAAATATTAATAATTTTTTTTGTCAAAGATATTGATATTTATATTTGATTAGGAATACTATATTTTTATTACATTAACTACTTTATAAAATATAAAATAAGTTAATAATTAAATAAAAATAATAAAACATTCAAAGATAATATAGATATAACTGTAGTTAATTGATTTTTAAATTTAAGTTTTGACTGTAACAAAGAAGTTTTAAGAGCGGTAAGTAGTTATCTAGGTTCAAGTTATAACTTCTTTTCAAAATGTGTATTCATGAATAGATTATATAAAATAATTTTTGAAATACGCCCCTTGAATTTTATATAAAAATGTTATGCCTTAAGCCAGTGTTTCAAATTTTTACATGTAGACATCACACTGCATGGAATTTGAGAGATATATATATATTCTCACACACAATCAGGAGATGATGAGGATGATGTCTCAAGATATCTACATCATCTAACTCGTTTTTAAACTTTGTAACCTAAAACCACAAGATTCATAATGCTTAGGTACATTAATTTAGAAGAATTTATGACGTTTTCAATATTTAAAAGTTTGTCACGAACCCAACGCTACGCTTTATGGTTCAAAAAAGATTCATTAAATGTATAGAAGAGTAATTTCGTTTTAGCTATATAAACCGAGCGAAATTGCTGGAATATCATTTAGAGAATAGTTAAAAGCTTTGTGATACTTACTTCCCTCTTTTCTAGAAAAAGATAACTATATCTCACTCTTACCAAACCCAAATCTTTCAGAGAGGAGGAGACTATGATTTTTTTAATGTGATATTTTGATCTTTTAATCGAATTGAATCTCCGTTAGATGGATTTTCTCCTTGCATAAAAAAATGTTAAGTCCTTTAAATTTCATAACAAAACTTTACTTCAAGATTTTATTTTATTTCTGGTTATGAGTTGATTTAATAAAGTCCGAAATAATTTTGATCAAGAACCTTTACGGATTAAAGCTTCTACTCCTTTTCTCAATCTTCATATCCCATATGTTTTATTAAGAACTGAATCTTTATTGTTGGTCATGCTTGATCTATATCTTTAACGAAATCAATCTTTGCTATCTTTAACGAAATCAATCTTTGCTATTAGATGTTAAGCAAAATATTCTTAAGAGTTAAAGATACATGTTTTACATGATTGTCTTCATGATTTGGTCTAGTCTATAACGAGTTTGAAGCTTGTTCTTTTAAGCGTTTCAACAATGACTGAATTGGAATCAATTGAAGCTTCTTGGTGGATTTATATTCAGCATGAATGATGAGAATCTTTGAATGCAGAGGCGAATAAAGAGTGAAGCAATCTCATAGAATCAAAAGCTATGATGATTTTATGAGTTTGGAAGCGGTATCATCACCGGAGTTAGTGACCTTTACAGTAAAGAACCGATTCAAAGTTCATGGGAAACACGTGTTACTCACTTTTGTTAGTTAATGGACATGTATGTGGGTGGACATATGAGTGTATCTGGCTTATCATTATCTTGTAATTTAGCTTGGGTTAAATTATATATTGGGCTTGATTATTTATAACAGTGTGGGCTTCTATTGAAAGAAAGTTACAAAAAGAAAAGATTCAT